>JAVIWB010001969.1:0-273058 GCA_031893035.1 Dermolepida albohirtum | reverse complement strand
TTTCCGTTAGAAGCAAAATATGAGAAAAGTAGATTATGCAATGTTGGTTTGGTACTTGCTACATGCCTGTGATGCCTTATCCTTGGGCCGCATTCATAGAACATTTCTGTAATTGTTTTCGTTTAGAATTGATGACGCTTACCCGGAGAGAGGAACAGATCAGGACATGTTATTGCATCTCCATAATATGCCATCCTTATGCGCAAGAAGACAGGCGATATACTGCAACAAATTTGTGCAAAAGCTCTTCAACTCTTCATTACTCTTTCTTGTTGGGACGTATATCCTTCCTGGCACATAGACTTAGTAGAAGATATACCAACACATTTATCGCCCAATTTTCAAGAACAACTATTATGATGCGAGCGCCGGTGTACACATCCTCAATTCAGGCCAATAAACGAATGGAGGATGTATTCGATTAAGGACAACTTTTTTCTAAGGGCATCGCAGTAGTCTGAAGGGTACTAGACATCCTTGTTGACGAATTTGTGTTTTTTCTTTTCTTTTGATAGTATTCTCTTTAATTTTTTCTGACTTAGAAATGTACTTTTCCTTTTTTGTAATATTGTTTAAATATTTACATGAGATTTTGTATATACATAATAACTATGTATAATATATTATCATGTAATTGGGCGTTTGTGCGTTGATTAATAAAGGTTATTATTATTAATAAATTGTAAGGTGAGAAAACACATATTTTATTGTAAGAAAATATGGAGATATTGAGATGAAGACAGGGAAGGTGAGCAATATTAAGTAAATAACGATAATGGTGACTCGGTGATGAACAATAAATACTGGCGCTAAATAGATTCATCTGGTAGTTCAAGTTAAGCAAATACTGCTAAATATGTATAATAATTTACAAGAAGAAAATGCAGAAGTTACAGAAAGGGCCGTTATTGAAAGAACGTCGAAGTTAACTGTATCTGCTACGGCAAAGATTATAATATAGTGAAGCATGGTATTACGGGAAGAAAATTTAGAAGTGATAAAGGATCTATAAGGAAAGTACCAAGTTCGTTGATATCATTCAACCAACAGTATATAGTATGTACAAGCATGGTGAAGTTGTCTCATTAAATAGCTTACAAAAAAAAAGAAAATACCGAAATAGAAGCCTCTAGAACAACAATATGGCGAACATTAAAGCAAAATGGTTTTCCGAAGACACCAAGGACATAAAAATTACGCCAAAAATATTGTTAACGTGAGGGTGATATATGTTATAAAACTTGATATATATATATATATATATATATATTACTAAATGCGCCAGACATCACCCATTTTTCATAACCTGTAATCGTTTAATTATATTTTTGCATTGTTTTACTACATTTTTCTGTATTATTTAATAAAATCTGTACTTTTAAGTACAAACTGTAACTGTATATCGAGTTATCCAAGAATATAAACAGACAGGTGAAGTCCTAAAGAACGAGTAGGAAGGCATTCAAGGCTTCTAGAATTTGATGAATCCGTCAAAAGTACTGTACGGCAGATGGTACATGGTTTCTTTTTCAAAAACGAACTTCCAACACTTAATAAGTATTGGGAGAAATAACTAGAGATGAGTCAATACCAAATATGGGTCGAGCAGTTCTACACAGATTCTTGAAACTCATTAATTTCAAGTAAGTGTTAATAAAAAGTTGTTCATGTAATAACATATTCAGATTCAATTTATATTTCAGATATGTAAAGCGCAACAAGTAGAATATGCTAACAGAAAAGGAAGAAGTTATCAGGTGGAGAAGAAAATATCTAACAACAATAAAACATTACAGGGACGAGGGTCGCTACCTAGACGAAACATTGTTAAATTAGGGACACACAAGTGAATCCGATTAGTTGTACTGCTGTTTCTATATGTATAATCTTGGTTGTATTTTTGATGGAGTTTTATAATAAATTTTAACAGTAATTTACATTTTACCTTGAATTTCACAAATAAATTTGATATGAATGTCAATAATTTATGACTTACAAATATATATAAATATATTATTCTTCTATTGAAAAAAGAATTTCATGAAATATTTATTTTAATAATATTTAATGTTAATTTAGGATAGGTTGTACATATTAATCCAAAAAGTAACGTTTGTACAATCATACTTCCATTGAAATGAATTTTTTTCATTTATTTTTATATAATAAAGAAATAGATTAATATTGATGACAAACTACTACATTCACAACTGTTTGTTTCATTTTTATGGTAAGTTACATTTTTAAGCTGCGTTCCGCGTTTTAGCGGGATATTAGAATTACTCCTTATTCTGAGACAAGGTATAGTTGTTCAAAATTTCCACCTAGTTGTTGTATACATAGTCTAGCTTTTCTTAGAAGTGAAGAGGTAGCTCTGCTAACAGTCAGCACAATCAACATGAACAGTTTCTGCGGCATCCATAATTCTAGTAACAAATTGTTCTGCAAATAACAAATTTTTCAGCCTTCTCCATAAAATATAATCTAGGGGTTTCCAATCTGCCGGTTCGTATAATTTTGATTAGGAAAATCTGTTACTTGTCTACTAAAGCGAGAAGGTGTGCCATCGTGCTGTATAGATATTCGTCGTCTTAATTAAGAGGGACGTCATCCACTAATACTGCAAGGCGTTTCCAAGAAACGTAAATAACGAACTGCCGTGAGACGTTATTCTATGATAAACGGATCAATGAGACGGTCGTCAATAATACCACTTCAAACATACACCGAAAATCCATATATCTTGAAAATGAGATTCCTTAGTTTTCCATGGATTTTAAAGTGCCCAACAATACGAATTCCGGGTATCATTGATGTCATTTCTGGTAAAGGAGGCTTTATCGCTAAACAATATTTTCCAGCAAAGCTCTTGATTTCTCACTAAACAGCGGCTAAATTCAAGTCTTGATGAGTAGTCGTCAGGTTATTTACAGGTACTTGTACTACTGAAGACAAGTCCTTTACGCTTGAAATCGCAATAATTCAAACGCTTCGAAATCCAGTGATATACTATATATATAACTACTACTATATATATAACCCACATTGCGCACAAACGGTCCTTAATTAGGTAATGAAATAACAATCGATAAGGAACAGATTACCCGAATAAGATTAACAAAGAATATTTTCGTAGCAACTGCTTTCTCTTTCGTTTAAGAATACACTTCCAACTCCTAGAACTATATTATGAGAGCGAAAGTAGGAAAATATAAAATATGGAAACAATATTGTTAAAGAAATGAATTCTTTGCAAGGGGTCGCTTACTTATGCACACTAATATATCAATTGTCGCTACACGGCGAGCCGCTCCTGTCAAAGAGACACGACTATCCACCTCTATTTATAAAAACAAACATAAGTAACATATTTAAAAATACATAGATTTAGTTATTTTTAATGTCGACCTCACAAAATTTCATAAAAAAATAAATTTAAAGTCACATACCTGTGTGTCAAGAAAACTATCTAAATCTTTCGAATAAAAATTAAGTACTCGAGATGCCGTTCCATATTCTCTTCTTTTATCCAAAATAATTAACACGTTAAAAGCTAACAATTTCGTTAGAAATCTCATTGAGGTAGACGAAGTAACGGAATGTAATTGTAACATTTCTGAAATTATTAATTTTACTATAACTCAACAGTCCTTCAGTTTATTTACATAACGTACCTAAATTGTGAAAGATATCGCCAATGATTTTACATAATGTTATTCCTTGTATATTTTTTAAAGCCGTAATAGCATGCGCAACAAACGATCGACACATATTATTATCAGCGGACTTCTTCATTATATTGAGTATTCCTGACAAGTCTTCACTCTTGATAGCAGTAACTAATTTCATTATGTCTGTATCGCACATTTCCATTTCATTGGTATTTCTCGCAGGCGATAATTCATCGATATTTGTTGAAATACTTTCTAAATTATATAAGAAACACCATGAGAAAATCTTTTTTCTTACAAAAAAAAACAAGCATTTGTTATATAACATATATAGGTATACAAATCTGGAATACAAAGTTCGTAACTGTTTTAGATCTACTGCGTCAATTGTTGCCCTTTAGTGAATTACAATGAACTTATACGAGGGAGCGTTTTTATATTCGCGGAATGAGCGGGTTGTAGAGGGGTGAGTAGGCGCATTGGGGGCGTGGCCTGTGCAGCGACTCATGATTAGTATAAATACGAAGTTTCATTATTATTAGACAGTTAGTCTTTGAGCTATCGTCAACCAAGTAACATAATCAGGAGTGAAAAGTGAAATATGGAAAAAATCGAATATCGTGTCGTTATAAAGTTCCTTACCAGGCAAGGAAAATCAGTCGCGACCATAATGAATGAGATGTCATTGGTTTACGGCGACTCTTGTCCAGGAAAAACCATGGTGTACAAGTGGCATAGTTTATTTAAACAAGGAAGGGAATCCCTTGAAGACGACCCGAGGCCGGGCAGGAGCATTGAGGTGACCACGCCAGCACTTATCCAAAAAGTTGAACAAATTGTACTCGAAGATGCTCGACTAAAGAAGAAACAACTCACAGAAATGGTTGGAGTATCCGATACAACAATTTTTAAAATCCTACACGATCATCTCGGCATGTCTAAGGTCAGCGCAAGACGGGTGCCGAGAATGCTCACGCCGCCGCAAAAACAACAGCGCGTAGAGTGTTCGCGTGCATTTTTGGACCTCTGTAATGGAGACAAGGATGGTGTATTGAGTGGAATTGTTACTGGAGACGAAACTTGGGTTCGTCATTATGAACCTGAGTCCAAACAAGTGTCACAATCATCTGGGAAACTCATGGCAACGGTATTTTGGGACTCGGAAGGAATATTGTTGATTGATTATAAAGATAAAGGTGTTTCTATAACCAGAGAATATTACGCTTCAATATTAGAGCGACTAAAAGAAGCCATTAAAGAGAAAAGACGGGGAAAATTGACAAAAGGTGTTCTGCTTTTGCACGACAACGCGCCCGTCCACAAGAGCCGCGTTGCGTTAGCTGCCCTGCATAAGGTGGGCTTCGAAATTGTGAATCACCCACCCTACAGCCCAGACCTGGCCCCGAGTGATTATTACCTGTTTCCGAAAATGAAAAAAGAGCTGCGGGGTAAAAAATTTACTGCCGATGATGAAGTCAAGGAGGCAGTTTCGGCGTATTTTGCAGATAAAGAGAAATCATTTTTTTATGAGGGTATAAATAAATTAATTGAAAGATGTGAAAAATGTATCCGTCTTGCAAGTGAATATATTGAAAAAGAAAAATAATTTGGTTTTTTTATTTCCACCCCTTGTCCCCCATTCCGCGAATATAAAAACGCTCCCTCGTATATATATTACTTAACAAAAGAGCATAGTTCTCACCAACTAAATATTCCTGCTCTTCCTAAGAAAAGCAGGCAGACTTCTTAATCCCTTATGTTTGCTTTACTACGCTATAATACTTTGAGCGTAGTTTTGTGATTAAGTTCGTAGTGACAATATCGTGTTTATAATGAGTACAAAATATATTAAAAGATTGAAAGCAGTCTTTCTGTGTGGTCACTTAAAAGGCCCTAAAATGTCGTGTAAATTGGCGGTAAAATATTTACATTATTTTGTTGAATTTGTAAAAAGCCAGGTAGCAAGATATAAAACAAATAACGTTGACGATTTACCGAAACGTGGTTTGAAACGAGGATAAGGTGGCAATTAATATGTTTAAAAAAAACCCGACGTGAACATTGAAACAGGCTGAGAAAAATATTAAATAGACCTAATATTGGGTTTTTCAATATGGACAATTTTGTATTTAAATAAAGCAGAATATTGGGCTGAAATTTATTCCAGGTGCAATACACATGTTATATTTAACTATGAAATTCTATCTCGTTCATATAACCACTACGAGCACGTTAGCAGCGATTAATTCTTTGGAGTCAGTTTTCCACGGCGCTGTCACACATATCAGCCGCAATGTTGGCAATTTCGCGTTCGATATTGTTCCTAAGCTCTTCTAACGTTGTTGCTATACACCAACGACTTAACGTAACCCCATAAAAAGAAATCCAACGGCATTAAATCGTATGAGCGAGGTGGCCGCTCGATTGGACCATTTCTCGAGATTACACGTACCGAACTTCCCCTTTAATAGATTAATTGTTTGACCAGCTGTGTGCCATGTGACACCATCTTGTTGGAACCACGTGTCACTGATATCAAGTCCATCTACTTCAGGCCAAAAATAGTCTTCCAATATGGCAGAATAGTGAACTCCATTAACAGTAACATGGCGATCGTTTTCATCAACGAAAAAATATGGTCCGATTACACCTCCAACATGAAATTACACCACACGGTCACTTTTTGTGGTTATAATGGAGTCTTTTAAAGCACATGTGGGTTTGTTGCTGTTCAATAACGCAAATTTTGATCAAGCCATTAAGCCAAAAATGAGCTTCATCGCTGAAGATGAGCCCAACCGGAAAAGTTTCGGCGCTTCAAATGATGAAGAGGTTTCAGTTCTTTAGTTAATTTGATCTTGTAAGGGTGTAAGCCAAGATCCATAAGCAAAATTCGCCACAATGTGGTTTGAGAGATTGCCAATCGACTAATTTGGCTCGTTTTGAGCTGAAGCACTTACGGCTACGATAGTTTCGGTACTGTCTCAATGGCACAGAAACATCCAATAGTGAATATTTTAACCTAAATTTATACACTGTGGCACCCGCAGCCTGTCTGGTGGGACGATTATTACCACCGAAAATTGGAGTAAGCGCTCTTAAAATTGCAACCACCAATTCAAAATTGGGATAGTAATTTTTAATAATTTCCAAACGTTGCTCGTTCGTGAACTTTATCCAACTTTGACTGGCGGTTTGACATTGACAGATCATGAAAAATATTCAAGGGTGCGTTCGTATTAAAAAACAAAATTGTTATATCCAATTAGAAAACCTGTTATAAAAGTGTCTTCTACCGTCTCCAGAGCAATGGTTTGGAAGTGATAAGTCGCTGTGGATGCGGCAAGAAGACAACGACCCAAAACGTGAGTTGATGATGTGTGTCCTGGAAGGAGGAGAATGACGTGTACGTGTTAGATTAGTCTCACAATTCCCTGACGCAAACCCAATCGAACACGTGTAGCCCTTCATAAACTAAAAACTTGAAGGATGGCTTGTAGTTAATTTGAAATCCCTATGCAGTAAGATTAGGAAGATATGGCGACCTCTACCTGTTGCATATGCTCAGAAATTAATTGATAGTATGCGATAATGAAAATTAGATACCTTGTCAAAGCATAGTCTATTAGTATTTTGTACACTTTATTTAATAACATAATTACTTTGTAGCAGTTGTTTTCTGTATGAATATAAGATACATTTTTGTGGTACTGACTGTAGAACTACGATGCTTATAATAAAGAGGTTATATTTCTAATTTACAAGCTGATGTAACAATTTTGTTGTACTACAGTAATAAAAGTAATAATCATAAATTCACTCGCCCATAAACAAATAAATAGAGGTTAAAAGTTATTCAACATGGCCTTGACCAGTAAATATATTGATATATCTTGAATAAAAATGATCTCCAGGAATGAATAGTAGAATTCGTGGTGAGAGTTGGGTAAGTATGTGCAGATGTCGTTTGGAAACAACATTAGTAGAGCGGTGGATACCGAAAAACGATCCTAGCACAGGCAGAAGTGGGCCGCAGCAGATAGCAGAGTGCCACATAGTTAGGGATGATGTAATCATAATGGAGATGGAGAAGCGGACGAAAACAATCGTGCCGTCACGATGAGACTGAGAAGGCTTAAGAAATGAGGAATGAGACTTCATCGCCACGTCAACTAATATAAGTTAGCCCTGGGAAGAGTTAACCACCATCTACAATGCGGATTAATCAAAAACCTCGCGTAACCTACTCCATCCGCTAGAATATTCGATATATATATTGGGTCTGGGAAAAAGTTCGTGGCGTTTTTTCAGTAAAATTCAACTGGTCCCCGCATGGCGCGTGGACGAATATATAATATGCTCCATTATTATCGACAATGTTTCGCCATTTTTTTGGTAGATCCATGATCCCATCGGTGAAAAACTTCTGTGGTTTCTGGTCGAAAAACTATATAGTTTTCACAGGCTTCTTTTGAAACCAACTTAATTCCATTGAGAGAGTTCTGCATCGATGATAGTAGATGCTATATCCGGATGGATATCAAAACTTCCCAACCAAACTCTCTCAATTTTTGACGGGTCATCAAAGAAGTGTGTGGTCGGGCGTTGTCATGATGGAAGACAACACCTTTCCTATTAATCAATTCGGGCCGTTTTCTTTCAATCGCCTGGCGTAATCTCTCTAGTTGTGCACAGTAGAGTGAGAATCAATCGTCTGAAGTTGGCTCGTAGTGGACGATTCCCCTCCAGTCCCACCATACACACAGCATCACTTTTTTTGGCGTCAATATTGGCTTAGCGAACGCTTGTGACGGCTCACCATTCTTTATCCACGATCTTTTACGCTTCCGATTATCGTACGTAATCCATTTTTCATCTCCGGTTATTAAACGTTTCAGAAACGGCTCGATTTCATTCCGTTTCAGCAGCGCATCGCAGATGTTAATTCGGTCCATCATGTTTTTCACGCTCAACTCATGAGGAACCCATACGTCAAACTTTTTTTTGTAACCAGCTTTGTGTAAATGGTTCAAAACAGTTTTGTGGTCAATGCCTAGCTCCATGCCAATATCGACACTGCTGATATGCTTATCTTGTTGGACTTTTTCAAGAATTTCATCAGATTTTTCAGTGATTGGACGACCGGAGCGTGACATCTTTCACAAAATTTCCAGAACGAAAGCGAGCGAACCATTTCCGCGCAACAGATTTCGATAAAGTACCTTCACTGTACACAGCACAAATTTTATCACAAGCCTGCGCAGCGTTCTTCCCCTTAATAGCGAAATTTCTCATTATTCTTCTCCATTTTCAAGTGCGATAACTATATACAATATATATATATATATATATATATATATATATATATATATATATATATATATATATATATATAAGCGGGCATGACATAAACAATATGAAGCAAGGCACTTGGATCAAAATGGCATTTTTTGTTCATATGAATCACATTAAATCGTAAATATAGTTGCAGGCGCAAAGCTCAGACGCAATTTTTTAAAAATATATAGATTAATATAAGAACTTCAAAGTTTCAAATTGGTTTCACGTCTTTAAAAGTAGCAAAATGATAAAAAAATAGGCAATTACAAATGATAACTATGCAATGTGGCCATGTATTTATTTTCAAGAAAGGATAGATTTTTTTTTGTTTGTATGTGGAGACATGTCTCGTCTCTTTATGTAAACTTATAAAAGTAAATGAAAGTTTCGCAAAATGAAAGATTTGGATCACCAAGCCTCTTTCTCGAATGAGTTCTTAAAGAAATGCATCTAGGAAATATCTGGTTCCAACAGGATGGTGTCACAGCCCACACACTTCGAACTTCAATAGTTGGAAGACGATGTTTCCCCAGCGATTCATCTCGATTCAAGATAACATCCCGTGGACTCGCCTTATCTAATGCCCTGTTTTCCCGGTATAAATTTTTTATGGGCATGCCTCAAGGCAAACATCTAACCACAAACCTGTTTCGGTTCATGAATTTCTTTCGACAAGAAATAGTCCGAAATTTAAGAAATCGGTTGCATCAGTGCACAGAGAACGGTGGCGAAAAAATAAATTTGATCTATCAGTAGTATTTCTTTTTTTAATATTCATCTTTGAAAAAAAGACATTTCTGCGCTCTGCCCTGTTTAACTATAAAACACAACAGTAGTATTACCGATGAATGAAGACGTGAATATTGAGTTGCACGTCATAGCGTAGCTATGAAAAGCTCCGCAAAAGTTCTAGATTCTCGGTTATGATTTGCTCGTCGATTGGGATGAACATGTCGCGAATGTGTAGACTTGTATATGGAGTGTTGTATTTTCTATGTAATAATGTCGCAGTTACATAGTTCAAGAAAAAGACCATTGGCTGACGTGGTAAATAAGTGAATGAAGATTTACTGAATTTAATTTACAAGACTCAAAAATCAAATGTATGGTTTGCTTTATTGTATCTCTAATGTGGTACACGAAGAGTGACTGTAAATGACACGTGAATAGCGCAAAGTGCATTTATAAAAAAAACGGGTGTACGATTGAGTGAGCAATTTCTATTCAATTTGTGTAACACTTATTTTGTGTAATCTTCTGCTTGCTTTATTAAATAACCAATCATTTGTCTTATTCTAAAATAAATACCGTGAACGTATTACCTAGCCGAAAAACGCTAAAAAATTGTATACCATGTGCTCCAGAACGTATTGAAAAAAGAATTAAATCAGAATTGAAAAATAAGAAACCGTGGTTATGTGTGAACCAAACAATAGATTGTAAAAAAAATCTGTTGTTAATGTTATCGTACGCACAATGGAACCACATCAAGCGTCATCTTCAATTTTACTAGCCTATATCTTGTGGCAGAAACTATTCGTAGATATTGTCCAGATGCATTAATGGCAAGTACAAACGTAGTGTTTCGCAAGTCTCTCAAACGTACTCGAGAATTTCACAGACTTTGTCCTCATATCCCTAACTACCACTGTCGTTCGTTTCTTACACATTGGGGTGGCGTTTTACTGTTATAAATATTTTGAGGATATAATTTAAGTGGTTTTAAAATTCGATCCAAAAGAATAGTTATTAAGGCTATTCGCAACAATTACTTCGAACTAATAGAGGGAATAGAAAAATTAGAATTTATCTAATTAGAACCTTCGAAAAGTGTATTTATGATAACGCATTTACCGCTTTTAGTTTCTCTTTTAATTAGATTAGTAGTGCGTTAATTTTATATTTTTTATAACAAACTTATGCGCCATGGAAAAGGCGAAAGATATTACAAACAATGAAAAAATTAGAATAAAAGCTTTATTAGGCAGCGGTTTGTATTCTCGAAGCGAAATTGTTAGAAAAGCAAAAGTTTCACACCGAAAGTCGCAAGAATTGTGACATTTATCAAAGAAAATTTGGCCGACAACATTATCACCGACCACGCTAAACTACCGAAAGGGAGGACAGGAGAATTATTAACATTGCTTTGCAAAATAGACAAGCCTCAATCAGAGAGTTGTTCCATGTTCTGCAGTTCTTTAATATAAAGGTATCAGAATGGACCTTGCGAACTCTATTATGTGTTGCTAGATTAAAATGTCACCGACCTACGGAAAAAACCGCGTGTAACCAAAACAATGAAAAGAAAATCATCTACAGTGGGCCAAGATGCGTCACCATTTTACCGTTTAATGTAGAAAAGTCTTTGTATAAAAGTATATCACAAACATTTCTATGTTAGTTGCTGTTGCTAATTTCCCAAACACAGGTCATATTCACTGACGTGTCAGAACTCGACGCGGTTACAGAATCTATCAAATTTGTGAAAAAAACACATGCGGAATATTATAGAAAGGAATGTGTAGCGCAAACACCTCCCGTTGTAATGGTATGGTCCTGCATTACCGGAGCTGAAACGAAACCTCTGTACTTTGTCGAAGGAACAATGAACCAGTACCAATACAAAAATGTAACAGAAACTGTTCTGGTGCCCTTTATTACTTCACTAGATGCAGAGGAAAATTCTTCCACGATTGTGTAAGATTGGGTTCCATGCCATACGGTGAAACCTGTCCAAAATATTTTTCGTGATTGCGGCATACCAGTATTGCCCTGGTTTGAAAATTCACCGGATCTCAATCCAAACGATAATGTTTGAAGTGTTCTTAAATCTATTGTTTACTCGTTTCTAAAGTCCAATTCAAACGTTTTAAAAGAAAATATTAAAAAAGCCTGGAAAGAATAGAGATTGCAACTTTCTCTATTCTTTCCAGGCTTTTTTAATATTTTCTTTTAAACGTTTGAATTGGACTTTGCAAGACACCGTAAAAGCCTGTATCGACAGCATGCCGAAGCGAATTCAAGCGGTAATTCAAACTAAGGAAAGTTCGAACAAATATTGAAACAAGTATATCCTATACTTGTAGATATGTGTTCAAATCTATACTGTCATGTGTTACATAGAAGTATACGTTTTAAATTTCATGTGCTTGGATTTTACTTCGTTAAAACTCTAAAATTGTAGGATGAGTTAATTTAATTACCAGGTACTGTAGACATTTTCTACTTTAGAGTACTTTTGAAAATTGAATGCTTGCTGTTGCGACCCATACAATATATGTATGTACTGAAATTATAGACTGGAGGAAAATAAAAACTGAAAAATGGAAGTATACATCTAAAGTGTGTAGTTTTTCAGTGAGGTTGAAACTTTGGAAATAATAATCTTCATAAAATTGTGACTGAAGACATTTTTTAAACAGCTAATCCTACTCGAAGCACCAACTTACACGATTACCTTCCTACTATACAAATAAATATTTATGAATTACCTTGAATAGGCCTAGAATTCTCGCTTCTGGGCGATGAACACTGCATGGTATCATGTACACTAGAACTGTTATTAGATACAGGCAACACATCGTCTAACTTATAATAACTTGAAGAATAAGTGTTTCTGTTAACGTAATTCAAATAAGCGTCTAAATCGTGATTAGTGTAATCATAATTCTGTTGTAAGGAACTGTTGAATTCTAAAACTCGACAAGCGTGTTCGACAGTTGCTGTATTAACTTCCATAGGAGTTTCTACTTCTCCCTCTGTTTCTTCTTCTTCCACCTCTACCTCTTCTTCTGCTCCTTCGTCACTTGGTTCCCTCGACACCCCAGCGTCATCACTCGAAAAATTAAGCATTTCTTCGATTCGATTCGCTGCTGTTGCATCTGCGTTATCGTCCTTATATTCAGGACTTTCACTTTGTCCATCGTCATTTTGTTCAGAACTCGAACTGCTACTAGATGTTGTTGAATCTGTAGAACAACTATCACTTTCCGATTTAGCATCATTGGACGTACTTGGCGCATTATCTTTGCGAACAGGTGTTTGTTGAATGCTGGTTCTAATTACTTCGTGGTCGCCTATTCCATTATTCTGCCTTAATTGTTCGGCGTAGTCCATCAAGTTGAACGAATACAACATATTTATATATTTTATGACTAGGTTTCTATCGATTTTGTCTAATTCAACATGATTTTTTATTATCAAATCCTTGTAGATATTTTCGCAGAATTCTTTTCTCGGGCTATTGGTGTTGCAACATTTTTGAAATATTTCGCAGACAACGCCGTAATCTAATTTGTTCTTTCTAAATTTCGTTAACTTATCTATGAAATGCCAGTTGTTTTCGAGACAATCGTCTTCCTCTACAATGAACATCAATAAGATATCCAATAAGCTCTCGGTTTTCCTGCCATGGGTGAGCAAAATCTCTTCGACTGCTTCAACGAAAGAAAAGCCCATGTCCTTCAAGGTAAGGATAACTTTCTTAATAAATGGCGTCTTGTCCAATCCCAATTTTAGTATATCTTGAATCATATATATTAATTCTTCAGGCGTGTCTCTTTCCTTAAAGTACATTAATATAAAGTCGAAGGTCTCCTTAAATAAATAAGTACGTTTGAATATTTCAGCAAAAGCCATCTTAAATTGATTCTCATTCAGATCCCGTAGCGAATTTTGAAAGTTGTTAGGTAAATTATGAATGAACCAGCAATGTTCTCTTGTACATTTTCCTCTTCCATAACGAAAGTAACACATTTTTTGCAACGAAGCCATGAAAGCACTGAAATTAACGTGTTCTTTTGCGGAAGGGGCGGAAGCTATCCACTGATCGACTTTACTCGTATGTGTTTCTAAAGCAGTTTTTGGAAGTGCGTCTCTCGTAAGAGATGTCACGGGTTTGTTTAGATTTTCTTCTTTTTTGGCCAGGCCAATTTTAATCTCATTTGTTGGGTAGGATATCCTTTCTCTTTTATTTGATTCCGGTTTAGTGAAATTGACAACTGGTTTCTCTACTTCTCTCAATCTAAGTGATTCGTTTTCGTCGAATTGTAAGCTCCTAAAAAAATATTTGTTAGGAAAACAAAGATTGAAATGTACAAGATCAAATATGTAATAATGCTATGATTTTTTTATTGAATTTTGAATTGATTAAAATTAAATACTTAAATACAGGCAAGAAATGAATTAAAAATAAATTTATATTTAATAAAAAGCTTGTTTGATTTCTAATTTTTTCTAAAATATAAATGACTTCAAAAATATTAGGTGAATAACTTTATTGCTTAATAACAATAAATACATTTGTATTTATTAGTAACACGCACAGAGTTCACTAACAGACGAAAAATTAAATCTCGTGTAATTCAGGCCCTACTCACTTATTCAACAAGTACTAATTGAAATAAAATAAGCGAATTACCCGAACAAGCCGATAGGTGGCAATCAAAAACAAATGAAGCGTTGTTTTATCGTTAGCGTATGTTTGTATCCCTCTGCGTACATATAAAGGGTTTTCCAATAGGGACTTGGCAGCTTTTAATTCAATTTGTGAACGCACCCTTTCACTAATCATAGAACTGTCACTGTCAATTTATTCAGTAAACTTAACATTTTCATCATGGTAAAGTACACGAACGAACAACGTCTGCAAATTATAAAAATTTACTACAGAAATTCGGAGTCGGTGACCGCTACTTTAAGAGCGTTAACTCCGATTTTCGGTCGTAATTCTCACCCTAGTAGACAGGCAGTAACAAGTTTAGTGCAAAAATTTGAGTCTACATATTCGTTGTGTGATGTTGCCGTGGCAGTGAGACAACGGGTTGGCCGAAGTGTCGAAAATATCGCTACCGTTGAAACGTCCGTAGCAAATGATCCAAATCAGTCAATTCCACGGCGTTCTCAAGAATTGGGCATCGCCCAGACCACTTTATGGTGAATTTTGCGTAAGGATCTTGGTTTACACCCATACAAGATCAAGCTGACTCAAGAATTGAAGCCGATGGACCATTTGAAGCGACGTACGTTCTCCGTTTGGGCTCTGGAAAAGATGCGCCAAGATGATCAATTTCATCGCAAAATCATTTTCAGTGACGAAACTCATTTTTGGCTCAATGGGTTCGTCAATAAGCAAAATATGCGTTATTGGTCGGGTGAAAATCCACATGTGCTTCATGAAACACCACTTCATCCACAAAAAATAACTGTTTGGTGCGGTTTGCATGCCGGTGGCGTCATAGGGCCATATTTTTTCGTCGACGATAATAATCGTCACGTTACTGTGAATGGTAATCGTTATCGCGCCATAATTATCGATTATTTTTGGCCTGAATTGGAAGATATGGACTTGGACAACATGTGGTTTCAGCAGGACGGTGCCACAACCCACACAGCACACGTTACAATCGATTTATTGAAGAGTAAGTTTGATGAGCGTGTTATCTCAAGAAATGGACCAGTCGATTGGCCGCCTCGTTCGTGCGATTTAACGCCTCTAGACCTTTTTCTTTGGGGCTACGTCAAGTTATTGGTCTATGCCAATAAGCCGGTAACGTTGGAATAGCTCAGAGCCAACATTGAACGCGAAATAGCAGCCGTTTCGGCCAAATTCTGTGGCCGAGTCATCGAAAATTAGGTCCAACGAATCGACCGCTGCAAACGTGCCCGCGGTGGCCATATGAACGAAGTCGAGTTCCATTCATAAATGTTTTGATTGTACTTCAACCCGATAATAAAGTTTTTGAAATATCTCAAATGGTCTGCATTTTATTTTGAAAAAAAGTTGTCAAGTCCTTATTGGAAAACCCTTTATTTGTTATTGTAATAACCCGAGGGTGCAACAAAGTTGCAATTATGTGATTAATTAGTGAGTTAATTACTTATTAGTGAGTTACAAAGACGCAAATGTACACTAAATTGGAAATAAACTAAACTAGGCAAATATGTGGTTATTATTATTAAAATGCGGAAATTCATTCGGCGCTTCATTAGGCGTGTGTGGAGAACGTAGAGAGGGTTTCGTCGCTGATATGTATGTATGTATGTAATGCAGTGTAGATTTATTTATACGGAGTTATATAGAATTATGATGCAGCTACGTAGGTTGAAAAAACGACCATTTTCTGAAACAGTAAATAAGTTAATTTATGAATTTCCAGATTTAATGTACAATGACACAAAAGTGAAATGCTTAGCGATAAGGCGCTCATGCGCTAGATAAAATATGACTACAAACAACACGTGGATAGTATGCAGCAAGAAAAACTGGTGTACGATCGAATGAGCAATTTTTAATCGATTTATGTTCCACATTAACAGTGATCAATCTGCCCTTTCGTTTATAAGATAACGAATCATTTTACTCATTCTGGAATAAATTTGCGAGCTGTAAATTAACTAGTTCGAAAACATTACGAAAATCTGTACTATCTGTTCTCGAAAATTGAACTTGAAAAATTGAAAATAGAATTAAATCGGATTTGGAAAATATAAAACTCTGGTAATGATAGACGAAAGGTCAGTCTTTCTAGCTTCCAGAAGCGCAAGAATATATTGCCAAAAGCATTTCAAAAGTAGTGTTACGTGTAAAATTCATGCTTCATATCTTGTGGCAGAAACGATTCGATATTGTCATCCAGACGTAAATGCTTTGATTCTTACACGCTTCAGAACATGGTTAAAAACAGCATTTTATTATTTTCTGCATTTTCAAAAAATTAAGTCTGTAGTTTTGCATTTTGGCCCTAAAGAAGCAACTGCCATCAAGAAAAGTCTAAAGATATTCCAATATGCTGAAGTTGAAGCAGATTTACAAATAATATATAACAATTACAAAGAAGTAGTTGAAGCAATTGGTAAATTACAAAATTCTTTATTGCCATTAGCGAATTCACTGCAAATACTGGACACTACACAAACACAAGCACAATATCAGCGACGACAAAAATACTAGTATTATAGCCAAAGTAGATAGTGCGCTAAGACGTAGATTTTACCGCATTAAAACGAGTTTGTGGTGAGTGAGTGCATAAATCCGTTAAGTATTAACAAACATTACTTCAATTATGCAAATATTACATCGCTCGATGTCGAACGATCGTTCTCTTCATATAAGAACATTTTTCCTCATGGCGAACTCGATTTACTGAAACATATCTTATATACATATTATCAAGCGCACACCTGTGGTGCGCCGATCATATTCATCACTCTATTTACGAGTAGTATCTAAATTGACGTCGGAATAATCAAGGTATTCACGTACAGCTGGTGCGTTATAAAAGAGCGGTAGCACTAGATGCGCAATGGATTTTAACAGGTGCAACTACAGTGGTGAACGACCAAAATCATTAGGAGGTCTTTGTTAATAAGTTTTAATGTGAAGAGCTGGTAAAAAATAAAAGTCGATCTTAAACTTAATTTAAATATATCTAATCTACGATATATTAGATCAATCGAAGTGTTTCGTATAACAACAATAATAGTATATTAATAAGCGTAAACAGATGTTAAAAATTACTATACTATACTATCTCTTGTATATTAAAATAATCTTGAAAGTTTAAAAGCGGATTTTCTAAGACTGCGCTAGTTTTAAGGACGCAGTAGAGCTCGCAGATAGCGTGTCACTTCCAGTAACGAACATCGGGAGAGAGGATGCTACTATTTTTTTATCTAATATATTGTAGATTTTATCCTTAATTTAAGTTTACGATCGACCTTTATTTTATATCTGCTCTTCACACAAAAACTTTTTAACTAAGATCTCCTAAACATGTTGGTCGTTCGCCACTGTTGTCGCACCTGTTAAAATCCATTGAGCACCTAAGTGCTATCGCCTTTTTATAACGTGCCGTCTGTACGTGAGTACTTTGATTATTCCGACGTCAGTTTAGATACTACTCATAAGTAGAGAGATGAATATGATCACGCGCACCACAGGCGTGCGCTTGATAATAGTTTGGTCAACTTACGCGTTGAAAATTTTAATGCATGAACGTGATAGTGCTCTGTAGCGCTTTAATCAAACAAAAAGACTCGACCACTTTTAACGATATAGGATTAAAAAATCTCGTCAATAGAGATAAAATCGCAGAGAAGAAATCTTATATTGAGTATAGAAAACCAACATCATCTTAAAAAGCTTAACCTAAGGTATTATGTAAGTCAGATGAGATCAACAGCTACTTCGTGTCTATATGGCATTTTGCCCTCTGGGTTTTGTAAGTCTAATAATTTCATTCGATTTCTGAAGATCACATGGAAAGAGATATTACTTCGATAAAATTTAAAGCTGTTGGTGTGGACGATATATCTATTTCGATATTGTTGATTTGTATACCATTTCTATCAAAGCATGTACCCCTTTTTTATCAATAAATGTTTAATAACAGGTACGTATACACCCCGTTATTATCGGTCAAGGGAGGCTTTGGTTATGCCTCTGCAAAAGCCTTCTTGTCCTACATTCTCTGATTTGCGATCTATCAACGTTTTACCATGTATTTCAAAGGTACTGGAAGAGTGGTGAATGAATAGCTGTTAAATTATATTATTAAGCATGATATTCCGTCCCGCAATCAATTAGGCTTTTGTCGGAGTCGCAATATGGGCAGTATACTGAGGGCTGCTGATGCGGGTAAGGTGACACAAGTTGTTATAGTTTGGCTTGAGTAGTGGTGCCGTGCTAAATTTACGGTCATTTCTTACCAACCGATTCCAGAGAGTGGTGATTGATGATGTGGTATCTGTCTCGGGTCCGATGTTGTCTGGAGTTTCTCATAGCCCTACTATAAAGACATATCAAGCACATTTCTAATACGGATAATTATTGATGTATCAGTCAATCGATGCTAACGTATTATAAATAACCTCCTGCAATTTGCTAGATCTCTCCACATACGTTATCTGTGTAATGTTATGGATGATATTAAAAGTTTGAGGCTTATTGTAGATAAAGACTTGCGTTTTTAAATTATATATGAAATACAAAGCTCTTATTGATTACTGCGATGTTTATATGCCAGTAAGGATTTTCTGTCCACACAATTAAAAGCTATGTTTTGTAACAATCTTCTTCTGTACATCGATCAACTGACACAAAAGACGCAGAACTCCTGCATTTGGATTAATTTTATTTTAACGTGGGTATCATATGTCTTATCTGGGATGGCTTAAAATGACAAATATCACTTGGTACGCGAAATTTAATACTTGGATCCAGTTTTATTTAGTTCAATCATTAATACTTCGTCACCAAGTACAGTACCAGGCAATTGAACTAGAGCCGTCCTTATGTATCAATAAGTTTGTAAAACAAGCCGTTTATATTTAAATATATTTCAAATTTTTGATTGTAAACGGAATTAGTTGTTCAAAGAGGATCTATTTCAAGAACAAAGAACATTATATTACTAAGAATTTTCTCTTAATGTCGGTTTGGGTCAGGTACCGGCTATTAGGGTCTAAGCATAGATAATGAAATTCGTGAAATTTCTACCAATATCAAATTTTAGTTAAAATAGGCACGTGCTCGTGTCTCAATAATATATTGTAAATTTTATTACTTTAATTTTTTTGTGAACTTATAAGGTTTGTAATTTATGGGGAAAATGAAAGATATTAGTAGTTTTAATATTCACAGACATTGGCAAGAGAATACAAAACTCCAAGAAGTGTTAAAAACTTGTATTTCCAGTATACCAGATAGAATTAGTGCAGTCATTGAAGCCAAAATATTAATTTCTTCTATAAAGAATAAATAAACATTTTGCATTAGTAGTATGTGTCTATTTTTGTTTTATTTCTGATAAATTTGAAAAAATACCAAAATCAGAAGGTGGCTCTATTCAATCGTCAGGTACTGTATGTTACATAGCAGGTACACGCGCTATGTTTATAAGTTAACGGTACCGCAACACTCCACTGCTTTATTCCGGATATTATTTCCTTACTGTGCTCTGATTATTTATAATAAAATTCTAGTAGATCTTAACATTACCGGTGTTTGTCGTTGTAATTAGTTTTTGTTGTCTTTTCTTCCTTTTCGTTTTACCAACATATGCTATGGAGTTAAGTGGCAGAACGCCTATGAGTGAATTTTGACTTTCTCTGATTAGTTTTGTTTTTTTTTTCGTTTCATATATTTAAGTTATTGAGTTATGTTGTTTATTTGTATTTGCTTGCTTGTGTTTGTTTTTCCGACATAAATAAAGATACTAAATAAATAAATAAAATGCCTAGAACTTTGTATTATATATTTAAATGTCGGAGTTTTTACTGATTTAAAGCTTTTTCCATCAAGTTTCTTCCAATTTCTGAGAAGTGATGTGAGCCGTATGTGGGCGGGCATTATCTTGATGGAACAGAACACCGCGTCGATTGACCAGTTGGGCGTTTTTTTCTTTCTCTGATTAGTTTTGTTTTTTTTTTCGTTTCATATATTTAAGTTATTGAGTTATGTTGTTTATTTGTATTTGCTTGCTTGTGTTTGTTTTTCTGACATAAATAAAGATACTAAATAAATAAATAAAATGCCTAGAACTTTGTAAACACCCCTCGTATATATTTAAATGTCGGATATGACAATAATTCACACTTGCTTACTGTATGACATAAGTTGTGTTGTACGAAACGATTATAGTATGAGAGTTGTTACACAAAAACAATGTAAGAACTACAGTAGAGAATATTTGCAAATACAAATCAATATAGACTTATCGAATAAATAAATAAAAGGATTTATTAACATTACGATACATATTTGATCTTATCATGTACAAATCTCGCAAAACAATTAAAGCACTTACTCGGCATATAGAGAAATTGCATCTGAGTCATCAAATTCGATCTGTCGCTGAATTATTCGATTTACATTTTTCACCGGAGGTGCTACGATATGTGCCTTATCACATTCAGAACTCTTTATTCGAGTAGGAGGTCTTTTAAATAACGGTAGTTTGGGTGTTTTAAAATCACATTTTCTCTTCATTACAAAGGGTGCTGTATTATTTTGTGTTGTATAAACAGGAGAGGTTCCTGGCGGCGAACGTGAAGAAAACAGAAAATAATTATTTAAACCACTATTACTGAGACGTCTTTTCGGTGAAGATACTGTACTAGAGACTGGACTATTATCACTCAGTTTTTGTTCAGAATGATATCCGCTGGAGTCGCTTCTTACTTTCGAATGGTAATCGTATTCTTCATCTACAGGTGAAATGTTTGATGGAGTCTGACATCTGTTAAATACAACATTGTTATCAATGGGGTATTCGTCGTTGCTGACTTGTGATGCCCTCGATGAACAACAATTTAAATTTGAAAAGGTGTTAAAACTGCTAACACTAAACGTTCGTGTCAAATACTTTTTGGGAGGATTGCAACTCACTGTTGAAGTGTCTGCTTCCAAAGATGCACTTTTAAAAACAGAATTTGATGATGTGACACTAAATATATCGGCCAAAGTATTAGCTTTAATATTATTACACACATTCCATGACAACTTCCTATTTACTGTTTTGGGTTTTTCATTTTTCATACTTACTGTCTCGACTGGTATGGATATCATATCAATTTTACGAGATTGCGTGTTCAGTTCGGCAGTTATTTTAAACGTACGAATGAACTTCAATCCATCGCCAATTGACGTTTGATCTTGTGTCTCCTTACTCGTACCTGGTATACTACCTGTTCCGGAATTTAATACCATTTTTCCATCTGCAAATAAAATAAAATTATGAATGCTTTTTATGAATTGTGATTGACTTTTAAACAATTTATTTACAGTTCTTGCCCAGAATATTAACACCACCTTAATAATTTTTAAATTTTCTTTATTTCAACTAATGTACATTATCGGCCATAAGTATTTACCCACGTATATATTTTCATAGTATTCAAATAAATATTATAGATATAGAATGTATATTGAGAGATAAACATAATATATGCACATTCTTCGATATCTATGCATTTAAGTACTTTAAAACTTACGATGTACACGAAAATATACAGTACTGCGCAAAAGAAAGAAGCACCTTGAATTTTACAAGAAACTATTATAAAATTGTAAGTAATAATCTTACACAAGTTGAATTTTTTTTTAATGTATAAAAACTAATACATCGATATTCAAACATAAACAACTTAAATTTTCAATATTTTGTATGACCACCTTTATTTCTTATGGTATCCTGCATTCTTCTTGGTTGGTTTTCCATTAATGAATTAATGAAATTTTCAGGAGTATTGTACCACTCTTCCTGTAGTATATGCCACAGTTCATTTTTGTTCTTTGATCACCTTTTACCCTTTTTTCTGTGAAGATAATCCCACACATGCTCAATAATATTTAAGTCAGAGCTTTTGAGGTGGCAATATCATAGTCTGCAATACCCCATTTGCTTCCAGCTGTGATAAATAAGTTTTTGCAAGTTTTGAGGTATGCTTGGGATCATTATCTTGCTGTAGAATGAAATTATTGCCAATAAGTCGCTGTCCTATGGTGTGGCATGTTCTAATAGTGTTCTGTATTTCTAACCAGTTAATTTACCCTCTATTTTTATAATTTCACTCACACCTGCTGTCGAAATACAACCCCAAACTTAGATATTGCCTCCTCCATGCTTTATGGTAGCGTGTAAACATGGTTCCAAAAACGATGCACCAGGGCATCGTCGCCACTCATTATATCCCCAAGTTTCGTGGTCTCTGGCATACTTTAATCGTTTGCCTCTATTACCTCGACGCAATAAAGGTTTTCTTACGGCCACGCATCCCCTCAAGCCTGATCTGAGCAATTATCGCCTTACTGTTGAAGCATGTTCCGAATACCAGATGTTCGCGCAAGATCTTGAGCTAGTTCTGCGCTAACTTTCTTACAATTTCTTAAGGAACTAATTTTTAGAAACTGTGCGACAGCTTTACTGAGCTTTTTTAAACGTCCACTCTTTGGTCTATCACTTACACTGCCGGTTTCAGTCATTCTTTTTATTGTTTGTTGCACGGCATACCAGGAACATTTCACTATCATTGACATTTTCACTTGACTATAACCTTCTTGGTGTAAAACAATAATTTTATTTCTGTCTGGTAATGCTATTCTAGGCATTTTCTATCTACTATAACAATTTACAACTCACAATATTTTCTTAAAATAAAAATTTCACTCGTAGATGTGTTTTTTAATAATCGAAATTATATTGTGGAACCGCTCTCTATCGTTTCTACCACTGAATTAAAAATAAACTCTTATAGATAAATAACTCTCCCTTGAAATTTTATTGCAGAGCATTGTGGTGTAATAAAATTTGTTACTGTAATCTTCTTATCAGGCGGTCGATGTCACCACTACGCGGAAGTATGATGTTTAAATTTGGAAATTTCCAGTGATTATATTTCTACCAATAAGTGAATCGATCTTGGAAAGATGTATTAAGTATTATAAATTCAATTAACCCAATAATTATTAGTAAAAACGTTTTAGTAAATAAGTTTTGGAAAATTTGTTAGGTGCTTCTTTCTTTTGCACAGTACTGTATGTATTTAAGTGCTTTAAAACTTACGATGTACACGAAAACATATCTGCCGAATTTATGTAGAACGGTTCGAATTAATTTATAACTACTCTGATAATACGATTTTACATTGGTACAACTGATAACACGCTATAATCGATAATGTCAAGTACAATTAAATAGTTGATCAGATACATGAAAGATTTTCATTATCGATCTTATCGAGTTATAATCAATAAAATTATAAATTTTTGTGTTTATTAAAATCAATAATCAGCTAATCCGCAACGATCTTTTCGAAAGTTTTTAAGAAAATAAAGCAACTGCCAATTTAGGAAGATTAGAATGACCATTATGTTTTTGAAGTGTGAGCGGATGATAGCACGCCTACAAGACGATGGAAATTTGTTTCATTTCCTTGTCTGCGTATGATTTGATATAAGTAAGTCTTCTTAAGCACGAGGAATTAAAAACTTCGTACGTCTGAAACTAGAAATTTGGAAAAATTTTAAATAGTTTGATTTCTTTCAAGCATTACACGTAACAACGTTTTTGGAAGAAAATTTCTACTTTCAGACGTGTAAAGTTTATAATTCTTCATTTTAATACTGCCCACGAGTGGGGTCGCGGAAGCAGGAAATCATCATAAATAGTAAACAAATTCATTGTCTTTTTTGCTTTACAACAAGGAGCATTATCTTGCTAGAAGACAATCGGAGTCATCCAAATAATTTTAGTAATGAAGCCTATTGTTTTTGTCATTTGGATACTAGATAAACCATAACGACGCCTACCCTCGATATTGGATTCATCAGACCAAATAATCTTGACTCGGGTGTTTAATTTACATATTTTTTTACAATGATTGAAGTTTCCTATGGTGCTCACTATTCCAATATATAATTTCGAACTGTTCTGGGAGTGAGTTTCATTTTGTGGTGCCCCCACAGGTCACCAGCCACGTCTGTAGATGATTTTGTCCGCTTGTTAAGAGCACTTCTTACTAGAAATCGATGCACTCTGATTTTGATATTTTCATAGGACTCTGTTTTTTAAAATTTATTTATTGCTTTTTGAACAGCTTTTCTCGAACACTTCATAATTTTAGAAATGGTGTGAATATCCTTGTAAATGAAGCAACACAATTTTACTTCCTTCGGGCACATTAAGTTCACTGTTTTTAACCATATTGAGAATGAAAAATAATTTTAAGTAATCACTTTCATAAATTATAAGAAAAAGAGGTGTGCTCACTTCTAATGCAAGACTGAAATGAATATTAATATTCTATACGCATTTGACACGTTCATTCTTGTCCATTCTTGTTTATATCTTGTAAACGTAAACATAATACAGTAAACCAAATAAATTTTATTTATAAATGAGTTTCTCTACACAGCTGATTGATATAGAATTATATTCAAAATAACTTTTCTTTAATTTATTCCAGTATTTTAAAGATATTTCATTTTAATTGACTGGCTGGTCCATACATATATATATATATATACTTAAGTACTTATTTTTCTTGTATATACATACATATACACCTACAAATTTATATAACCTACTGCAATAAAACGTTATTATAAACAGTACATGTTAAATATTTCTAACAATCTAATAATCAAAACGTTTGTATATTAAAAGAACATTCAATACGTGATTTCTCTTCCATTTACTTACATTCCCATACGTTATAAATGGAGAATCCATTCAAAATTAAACTTCACTTCACAATCCCGTTTTTAAGAAACCTGTACTGGGGTACGGTTAACATGTATATGTAACATACCATATACATGTGATTAATAAACAAAACACGATAAAAACACGAGTTGTCATTTGAGAATCATTTTAAATACCTTCTGATACCATACGTTCACACGCGGCGTCTAGTATTTCAAAAGATCCTAACGTAAGTTTCTTTTTTCGTTTTATAACTAATTACTGTAATTTATATTAACTTTATATTAACTTACTTTATTAGTCATTTAGTATTAATTCGTATTAGGAATCTTTAAAATTAGTACCACGCAGCAAATATAAACATTAAAAAAAAGAATGAAAAATATCAAAAAATACACGAAGAAAAGTCATAAATAAAAAGGTAAGATAGAGAAAACTTTAAAATGAAACAAAGGAAGCTGTACGAAGGAAAAATAGGAAACCATCATGTATTTGACATCTTCAAACAAAGAGAAAATGTTGAAGAAGAAAACTTATGAAATAGGAATAAGAAATAGGTGATTGATCTCGTTAATAACACCTGGGCACTTTCTCTTGCAGCAGCGGTTCGTTATTCGAGGCACATAATATTTAATATTAAAAATGAATCTCTATAATACAATAAAATAGTAAAAATAATACCTAATTATAATTTTGAAATATTTTTGCTGCTGTAGAAAATATATTGCTTATTACTATAATAAATATACATATACAATTCTTTTCTTTTTGAATATGTTGGTCATTTTATCCTAGCTATAAATTTTATTCTTTCATGTTTGGGTATTTCGAACAGTATAGGATAATAAAACACTCAGTTTTTATTAACGACGTTTCGAGTTTTTTCCCCCTTTTTCAAGTTATTAACCCGCAATATTTAATTCTAAACTTACATGCTTTTATTTGATAGTTTTTTATATATATTTAAGAAAGGTTTTTAAAAAACTTTTATTAAAAAAGTCCGTCAAGTAAAAGTATGTACACTACCGCTCACGAAAATTTGACCAAAATAGGAAAATTAGAAAAATTAAAAAATATACATGAAATTCAATTACAAAATAATATACAGTCATGCACACGAAAATAGCAGAGGCCTTAAATTTGCTGAAATATCAATTTATACGTTAAATAAAAGAAATTCAAGTTTATTGAACTCTTTATTCCAACATGCTACATAACTATAACAATAAATAAATAGGTTTCTTAATACTAACGAGAAAATAAAACTGTATATTCTAGGACATACAAAATAATTGTGCACTAAAATAACAGTCATGCCAAAATACTAACCAGATGTCATTTTTACTTACTTAATTGGATTGAAACACTTAATATTTTGTTTGACCTTTACTGTTTATCACCTCTTGACACTTGTGGAGCAACGAGTTCACCAGTTGCCTACATGTCTCTGCTGAAATTGATTGTCACTCGACTTGGCATATTCTCCACAGATCGTCAATATTTTGGGGCTCAGCAGCAGATACAGTATCAACTCCATCCATAAATTTTCAATGAGGTTTAAGTCTGGCGTTTGTACCGGCCAACCGAAAACACGAACGTTATTATCTCGAAACCATGTTTTCACATTACGAGAAATATGCTTCATATCGTTATCCTGCATATACAGCCATCTTAGTGGCATTTTTTCCACTGCATATGCTAGTATCGCAGTTTGTAATATGTTCACATAGACATCAGCATTCATTATGCCTTTTATTTTGTGTAAAGGTCCTACGTCATACCACAAAAACAACCCAACAGCCTCCGAATTTTACCGCTTTTTTGATATACTGGAGTTGAAATGCTGTCAATGGTGGTCTTCGTACGTGTTGTTTGTATGCATTGGAATTAAATAAAACTATTTTCGATTCATCGGGCCACAGTACATTACGCCACTTTTTTTCGTCCTATCGTACGTGTTCATGAGCAAACAACAATCTACATATTATTTGCCTTTTATTTAATAATTTTACATTCCTAGGCCGTCTTGCACGCAACTTTCCTTGAATCAATCTTCGTCTAATAGTAGAAGTGCTTATACAAAAGTGTAACTCACTTTTAATTGCAGTTGAACTTATGAACGGTGTCTTCTGTGCACAAGTTACAATGTTTCTGTATTCTCTAGGGCTAGTTTTCCTTTTTCCACCACGATTTTCTTTCACTTTTCGTCAGTTCTTAGCGGTTGCAATCGTTTTCGTAGAACATTTATTGTAGCTTTTGCCTCTATAAAATGATCGAGTATAATTGTTCTTTTTCCGACGAACAATAAATTGCACGGCCCATATTACAACAGAAATGGATGATTTATAAAATTGTTGAATTATTCTGCAACAAACAGATCTTTATACGTCAACGTTTAGTGCCTCCAAATATGGTACTGCTATTTTAATGCACAGGCAAATAACAGCACATGACTTGAAAATTCCCCCTCATATTAGGTACTTTACCGAAACCATATACGTATGTATAAGTTCGTGGCGTTTTTCCCGATAGATGGCATTGGTTGCCATGTCACAGCGATGTTTTTTATTTATAAAAATTGTAATCGGTGCAGTGGTTGGAAAGTTATTCGCACTTGAAAATGGAGAAGAATAATGAGAAATTTCTGTTTTCATACATTATGATAAGGGGAAGAACTGTTGTGATAAAATTTGTATGTGTACGGTGAATATTTATCGAAATCTGTTGCAAATGGTTCGCTCGCTTTCGTTCTGGAAATTTCAATGTGAAAGATGTATCCGGTCGTCCAATCACTGAAAAATCTGATGAAATTCTTGAAAAAAACAAGATAAGCATATCAGCAGTGTCGAATGGAGCTAGGCATTGACCACTTTTTGAACCATTTACACAAAGCTGGTTACAAAAAAAAGCTTGACGTATGGGTTCCTCATGAGTTGAGCGTGAAAAACATGATGTTTTTCACCGATGGGATCATGGATCTACCAAAAAAATGGCGAAACATTGTCGATAATAATGGAGCATATTCGGTTTAAATGAATTCGTCCACGCGCCATGCGGGGACCAGTTGAATTTTACAACACGTAGCATATATTCAGAATTGTCCATGTAAATGTTATTTATAAATATTAATTTAGGACTGCTGTTTTCATACACATGACTGTATGTATATTATTTCAAATGTATGTATGTATGTAAAAACATAATAAAAAAAAATTACTCAAAATTAATAACTTTTTATTAATTATACTCATTTTTCGTGGAAAAATCCTCCCTTTGAATCCAGAACTGCCTAAACAACACGTAGCATTCTTCTAATACTACTGGTGATTTGAAGTAGGATTAATTTTTCTGATCCACCCTATCGAGTTCGTCTCACAACTCGATGGGATTTAAATCTGAACTTTGATGGGGGTCTACGTCATAATTTGCAGAATATTTTATATCTGCTTTTATGTCCAATAATCCCTGTATATTTTAGCAGAATGCTTCGTATCATTATCATGCATAAATATAAAATTTTGTGAATGGATGGAATTATATGGAAGTATTTTCTAAACTCGCAGGACAATTTTCCTTGTGCATTGCTTCATCAATTTTCACCAAATTTATAGTTTCCTAGAATAAAAAACAACTCCAGATTAAAACAGAACCATCACTATTCATTACAATACAATCGCGGACCATTTTTTCAGTTAGGGATCTTCTGACGAAAATTCGATGTTGTGACCGAATAGCTCAAAAATTCGTCAATCCAGAGGATATTTTTCAACTGTTCTTCTGCCCAGTCACTGTGTTGCCTACTCATTACAACCTTTTTTGTGGATTTCCTCGCCATAATAATGCTTTACGCACAAACACGTCCGTTCTGATTACCCTTTTGTAAGCCACGCTTTACCGTACTTACTAAAACTTCATGTTGTGCTCCGCGATGGAATTCTACCGCTATTTCTGGTGCTGTTTTCCTGTGATTCCTTTTGCTAATTATTTTTATATCATCAGCTTCCGTGATAATTCGAGACGAACCCGGTCGTGCACGGTATTCAACAACCCCTCATATCTTGATGCCGACGAATAGTATTAATGACTGTAGATTTTGAAATATTTAGTCTTTCACTAATTTGTGGACTTGCATAGCCTTCCTCGTGCAGTACAATAATTTCAACACCACTTTGTTTTCCACACCGCATTACAGCACAAGTATTAAATATTAAATTATTATTATTAAAAAGACTTTAAGACAACCCAATGCTAAGTAAAAAGACTTTCGAACTAATCACACCGTGGCAAAAACAGTACTATTAAATACTATTCTGTATACGTATTCCGACAAATAAGTTGTCATCATCAGCTATCTCGCAGTGTTTTGTTGTTAACGTCACATCTGGATCTGCGGTAAAACTAAAAGGAATAATACCGCAGGACTAGCAAATTCGCACTAACCTAGTTACACACTAATACATTTGATGGTTGTGCGGTATTAATACATTAATGTGTATTTGGTAGTTATGCAGTATTATTCTGTGCGAGTTTTACCGTAAGTCCACTGTGATTAATTATATACTGATGATGACAACTTAGTTGTCGAAATAGGTGAAGGGAATACGAACACTGATGTGGCAAGGGATTTTTTTACTTTTTTTGATTAATTCAATCAACCAAGATCTTCATCAAAATTTACCTGTATTATTCCTCTTAATTTTAATAAAACAGTTCATAATAAAATTTAAATATTATCTATATTTCGTTTCAAAAATAGAGACAAAGTTCTGAATCATAATCATTGTTAATGCTTATTAGTTGAGAGCAAGGCAAAATCACAGTCGTACGGTCAAATATTTTGACATCTTTAACTGTTCAATCGCGTTTGCGCTTTTAGAGATTTATTTATAATTATCATATTACATTAGCTATTTTACGGTCTACATTAGTTCCTTTTAGAACTTTGGCTTGCAGATCAACAGATTATGTAAGTAACATGTGAAAACAAGAACTTCACTTGTACTAAAATTATACAATTCTGTGGCTGTTGATTTCAGGTGTGGATGTTCAACCTAGCACCATTACTGCTATAAACACAGGTGTGTATTTTCCTTTGAAGAAACAAAAGAAAGCAAGCCACTTGAGTAGTGCCGAAAAGCAAATAGTTATTAATGCTCACCAAAAAATTGAAACAGATACACCTGACATAAGAAAAAGTAACATAGAGCAGATCTCCCAATTAACAGGTAACTTTATTGAGTGTGATATGAGGAACATATCTTCACATTATAATTCTATGAATTGCCAGTATGATATATCTTATTATTGGTGAAAATAAAAAATATAACTTGTAGATCTTCTGTACTGAAGTCTTTTGATGAAGTTGCTGAAACTGCTGTTCATTAAATAGTTCACAACATGTTTGTTGTTCGCGAGTATAATAAGACAGAATATTTTAAAGCCGAAAAACATAACTGGTAGACCTTCTGTACTGAAGTCTTTTGATGAAGCTGTTAAAACTGCTGTTCATCAAATAGTTCGCAACATGTTGTCGGTGAATATGAGAGAGAATATTTTAGTATAACTTGAAGACCTTCTGAATCTTTTGATAAAAAGACTGGTTAATCATTTTATGTCTGGTGTTCCGAAATTTATATAACTGGTAGACCTTCTGTACTGAAGTTTTTTGATGAAGCTGCTAAAACTGCTGTTCATCAAATAGTTCACAATATGTCTGTTGTTCGTGAATATAAAAAGATGGAATATTTTAAAGCCGAGAAATATAACTGGTAGGCCTTCTGTACTGAAGTCTTTTGATGAAGTTGTTAAAACTGCTATTCATCAAATACTTCACATGTTGTTGGTGAATATAAAAAGACGGAATATTTTAAAGCCGAAAAATATAACTGGTAGACCTTCTGTACTGAAGTCTTTTGATGAAGCTGCAAGTCGCAGGGAGCAAGATCTAGACTGTAGAGCGGGTGCTCGAGAAGTTTCAATCCTGTCGTGGTCAAATATTCGGTGCAGGCTTTGGCGCGGTGAGCTGGAGCATTATCGTGATGGAGGAACCAGGTGTCCATTCTTGACTTTGGCTGCAGGTTCTTCATAGATCCAATGACTTTAGGCAGGCACTGTTCTGTATACCACTAAACTATGACTGTCTTCTGTGTGTCCAAAACGACGCGTTCCACAATTCCACTCGATTTGAAGCTATCATTTTCTTCTTTACAGATCTGGATTTTCTAACAACTGCGGGTGTGTCCGCATCATCAAAGAGCCAAACTTTGTTTTGAGCTTTGGTCGGCACATCGTAATAGTACAGCCAAGTCTCGTCACCTGTCACAATGTTGTTCACATACCGAGATTGTCCCTTATTAAACTTTTTTGTTTTAAGGCAAAGACAGATCTTTGTGGAAAGATTTACCATAGAATTAAAGGAAAGGGACGTCGGTTAATACTACATATTTATAGAAAACGGTTTGTTAATGTTTGACGTGAAGAAATCATCTGACTATCATAAGAAAATGAACGCTATAGTGTTTCAGAACTGGTAAACTAAAATTTTATCTCATTTACCAGATAATACTGTGCAAGGTTGAAAAGACACCGTCGGCATCGTGGAAAAAATGGACATATGAAATTGATTGCGAAGTAAAGATATAAAGTATGAAGACAATATGGTCAGAGCAGAATTATTTAATTTAGTAGAAATAATCAAAAGTAAATACAATTCATATGTAATTGATGAAATGGTAAAATCATCAAACGGGCTGTTCATCGTTTACCTCCATACCACTGCGAACTGAATCCAATTGAGCTTGTATGGGCGCAAATAAAAACCAAGGTTGCTGAGAAAAATAAAACTTTTAAACTAAACGAAGTTAAGCAACTTTTTACATGATGATCTGTCTATCAATAATGTAATCGCAACCACTTGACAAAACTGTATAAATCTTGTTATCAAAGAAGGAACACGTATGAAGGGTCTTGATGGAATGATCGATGAAGTTATAGAACCATTCATAATTTCTATTTAAGAAGACGATAGCGATAGAGATGATTCGATTTCCTTGCCAGTATCCGAACGAATTCGAAAATCATTAAATAGTTTATCAGATATTTTTATATTAGATCAGATATTTTTGTCATTACTTTAATTAATGATAATAAATTGTTAAAGTTGTAAAATTTAAGCTATTTTCTTCTGTATTAATTTCTTTTTTGTATTGCAAATATTTGATAAAATAAAATGATAAAGTAATTTATTTGATCAACTTCAATTCCCTAGTGGTTAATTTAAAAAATTGTAGTTATTTAACTTAACATATGAATTGCCTCAAGATTCAATAAGCAATATGTCATCGCCTTTAATTATTATTATTATTATTATTAATTAACATTAAATGTTATTATGTATATGTATTGTATCTATAATGACGTACTATTAGAACTTTTTTAAACAAATAAATAAAATTACAAGTGTTTTCTAAACAAATATCTGCACACATAAAAACAAGAACTTTAATGCGTGGATTAAGTAACAATACTACTGATTTATTTACTTTACTTTCACGTATTCTACTAATGCATTTGTAATTCTGTTGTAAGTAGCAGCACCGGTTTGATATTTTACACGTTTTCAAATTTAATTTTACCGCGCAAAATTGAATTTGGAATTTCCTACGTTGTAATTTGGGCTCGGGTGTGTTTAGAAATTTGTCTATCTCTTTTTGAAACAAAGTATACATCCTTTCTAGGCCATTGTAATCAATTATATATTTTTTACACGTTTAATTCGAAAAGTGAAACCATCACGCCAGTGTTAAATCGAAAGATTAACGATAAAGATAAAGACGATGAAAAAAATAACCATTATTTGAAATATTTACTTTTGAAGTATGTTTTTTTTTGTTAATAATGCATATTACTACGAGATTAAAGGGACACAAACATTTGTGTTCCTATACAATTACTTATATTTACTCATTCCGCTTAGAAAATGGGTCAATGATTTTATCATTAATATTTCCGCTCTGTGGTTGGCATACATACATACATAAAGTACAGAAGATTAATTCTAAGTAAAACGAATTAACAGCATATTATGTTACTAGTTTCTTCTTATGTAAGGGTATGCCTTAAGGTATCGGGACAAGGCAAATTAATCATGTGAATCAACTGCATAATATGTATAATGTATAATAATAAGCTTTATTATCCAATAGACCCAGTTCCAATTACAGAACTAATACTAACTTAAAAATAAAACGTAAAGTAATAGTAACTATAAACAATAGGAAAGTAAACTAAATGTATGGAATGAACTTAAACAAATTTATTATACAAAGGGTACTAGGAAAGTTTTGCAATACAGCCTTGTTTATTTCATTTTTTCAAAGTAATTTCCTCTACACTCAATACACCTCTTCATTCTCCGAAACCAACCTTTAAACCAGTTCTGCCAAGTTTCACTAGGGAGTAAGCACACTCGTTGTCCCAAGCCCGCAGAAGGTCCTCATCACTGGAAAACCGCCTCCCTTTTAGCTTCATTTCCACATGCGGGAACAGTGCAAAGTCACACGGAGGAACATCTGGACTGTAGGGAGGGTACTCGAGAAGTTTCAATTCTGTCGTGGTCAAATATTCGGTGCAGGCTTTGGCGCGGTGAGTTGGAGCATTATCGTGATGGAGGAACCAGGTGTCCTTCTTGACTTTGGCTGCAGGTTCTTCATTAACCCAATGATTTTAGGCAGGCACTGTTCAGAATACCACTTAGCTGTGACTGTCTTCTGTGTGTCTAAAACGACGCGTTCCACAATTCCACTCGATTTGAAAAATACAGCTATCATGTTCTTCTTTACAGATCGTGATTTACTGACAACTATAGGTGTGTCCTCATCATCGATGACCCAAACTTTGTTTTGAGCTTTGGTCGGCACATCGTAATAATACAGCCAAGTTTCGTCACCTGTCACGATGTTATTCACATACCGAGATTGTCCCTTATTAAATTTTTTACATCTCCCGGCACCAAGTCATACGTCGTGTCATCTGCTCTTCAATCAGTGGATGCGGCACCGAGAGAGAACAAAGTTTCTTCACGCGCAAACGATCACGCAGAATCGAACGAATTGCTGGTGCATTTAGGCCTGAAGTACCCTCTATCTGTTGGTAGGTCACTTGCCTGTCCTCGCCAAGCATTTTCCTCACAGTAGTAACGTTTTCCTCCGTAACTGACGTTCGTGGCCTTTCCGGCTTCTCTGCATCCTTCACAGTTAAATTTCCCCTTTGGAAATCTCTATACCACCTGAATATCGTTGTGCGATGTGGATAAACATTACTTAGTGCAAGAGTCATTTCTTCCAAGCACGATGCCATCGCAAGCACTGTACACTCTCACTGATAATGAATAACTGAGCCTATCGATATGGCGCAGCGGCTACTATGCACGTATGAACATGTCTCAACATGCAACAACAAGCAGCTTCCTACGATTCATTGTTGCGTCATATTGCAAAACTTTCCTAGTACCCTTTGTATTAGGTGTATCAGAAAGTATACAGGCATTTTTTAAAAATGGAATATACAAATTACCATCACGCTGGCAAGAAGTCATAAATAATGAGAGAAATTATATTATTCAATAAAGTTTATTCAAGGTATGAAAAATTTATTATTTTGTTTTATTCTAAAAACGGCAGAACTTCCCGGTAGACCTGATAATACTAAGCAGTAGTCAATGATGAGATTAATTATGTGAAGGAGAGAAAAATTAATATCACAAGACACTGGTTCGCGGCAAAGGTAAATAAAAAGTAACAGGGTGACATGTGTCGAATTGAGAAACTAATAAATGAATTTGTCGACTAGGCGAATCGATAGCATTATGAAATAATTTATAGATCAAAGCAATACTGCAAGAAATACGCCTATTCTATACGTTGCGTAAAGAAGTAGTTTAAGTAAGTAAGTTTAAGTAGTTTAAAGAAGTTTCAAAATTTGACGTTTAATCAGAACCTGATGTCGTCGAAACTCAATGATAGAATACTGATCATATGCTTTATAGTATGTAATAATATCCTATATATGTAAGTATGTAAGATTGTTTGAAATAATTTCACATGTAAACCAAGTAAGATAAGATTTGTTTTGAAGTATGTTTTGAAGTGCATACTTATCAAACATGGTGTACAAGGTTTGATAAAAGAAATTACAAGCAGTTCAATGTCGGAACAACCATCCAAATTCATTTTGGATAGTTGTTCCAATGACTTATAGGAGTTCGCTCTTTTGAAATTGTAATTCTTGATTTTATTGGCAAAGTATTAGTATTAATATTTATAAAAGTATGCAAGGCGGGTTCGTGATCATCCTCCGGGACAAAAGGCGAAGTATCGCGTTGTACGTCACAGAAGAAATTAGAAATCCCAAAACCTAATGTTCAGTCATTAGTGTTATGTATAGAATCGCATTGTGTCAAGTTACAAAAATTGATAAGATTATAAAGAGTTTTAAAGAGATTTAAAAGCGTTAGCATTATAAGCAGAGAACTGCAAACAGTTAAAGTCTCCAAATATTAAAATACGAGGTATGGCAATGAAATAAAGAGACTGCGCATCGGCCGAGGCTGTAATTATGATGTCGTTGACTTTAATACTGCCCAAGCAACTTTATCTCTCCGTCTGCTTTAGTTTACTTTTGAGCTTTAATTGTAGAGGACATTGTTACTTAGTAGTGCCGTGATAATGGTTAACATAAAAATCGAGCAGCCAATTAACCTGAAATTCTTTATCAAAGTAAAAAATCGCCAACATAATGTTTACAAATGTTAAAGGAGGACAATGTTATGTCACGTGCGCGAAAGACCGGAAAAAACACGAATGACCCAGTCGAAATTGAAGTCACATCGTAAATCAGAAATACTACAGTCCTAATCGAGGTGAGGAAGAGAGTAAGAAACAAAGAAAAGACCGGATTTTTTGGAAGAACTACTCGTAGATTCTGTACCAGGATAACGCGCCAGCTCACAATGCCCTGTCTGTGAAGCAGTTTTTAGCGGACAAGCGCATTGCTGTGGTTGATCATCCTCCGTATTCGCCAGATCTCGCACCATGTGACTTCTACCTGTTTCTGAAAGGGTAAAGTGGATTAAAGGGAACACATTGTCAGTCTGTTCAACATGTAAAAAGCTAAAACGGCAGAGTTGTTAAAGAGGCCGACAACTGATGAACTACAGCATTGTTTAGAACAATGAAGACACGTATACAGCGGTGTATAGATAGGGGAGGAGAGTATGTTGAAGAGGATAAAAGTCAAATATAAGTTTATTCGCAATAAATAACATTTCTTACATCAGTTTCGTTATTATACCATGTACTGCCACACCTCGTATTCTGACAATCGATTATCTTAAATTAATCAACAAACGATTGGAAATTACAATGTTATGTCGGGAAGGATATATAATAAAAACATAAAAAGTACATAAGAACTAAACAGAAATCTGCAGCTTGCAATGTCAGTGTAAAAAAAATCAGCGAAATCATTCTTCAGTTAACAGGTAAAAACTGCTAACCAACTTCGAGAGGCTATCAAAACGCTTCCATCATGAGAGCGACCAATATCGTAAAATTTTCTGTGACTTAATGACAGAATAAGAAGGCGGAAAGAGTTTCTCACACAACTATGTCTCGGACATGACAAACAAAGTTGAACAATGAAGTATAAAAGTCATGAATCTTAGTTCCCAACCCTTTAACATTTTGAAAATATACTGAAACTTTCATTTTCTGTCATATCCCATGTTCCAATGTTTTATGTTATTTAAACTGTGGATGAAATCAAGTACTTCCGGAAAATCGGTCAAAAACAACAAATATATCAATTTATATATCTTCTTTGCTTACCTCGTCAATTTTTAACTAATTCCCATAGCTTTCATTCTATTATTTTGGTTAGTTACATAATTAGACTACGTATTTTTCTTAGGTTCTTGTTGAGTTTGTTACAAAGGGTTTTATACCAGGGATGTTTCCAAACTTCTAAGAATTTGGCTTTAATACAATTGGGTAAATTTTATAGATCACACTATTGATTAGTGACACACTTATGCAGATGTTTAATTTACTTCAGTTACTTAATAGATACAGAAGTAGTCCCGTACCGCTGATTTTGCAACCACGGAAGAGGCGGCTAAATCACGAAGAGCTATCATTTTATTTTAGTTGGAAGAGGGTGTGAAACCTTCAGAAATCGTTCAAGGTGTGCAAAGTGTATTTTGAGTCTACAGAATGAAAAAGTACTGTCTATCGATGGGTCGATCGTTTAAAACTGGCAAAACATCACTTGAAGACAATTTTCACAGTGGATGCTGGAGCATCTCTGTAAATGAAAGGAAAGTTATTCCCGTGGGAAACCTATTTAAAGATCACGGGCGATTTATTGATTAAAATAGTCTCTGGATCTATTTTTACCAGACTACTAAATTTTAATATCTAACATAAATGGCACATACACAAAAACACTGCACGATATTCCCAACTAGCAAATAGGTTCATCCTATGAATTAAGCAACATTACAAAAGAATATTTTATCTCAGGTGGCATATTAAATATATCAAAAACAAATCTTGAAATAGAAGGATCATTTCGATTAGTGTCTTTTTAATTAAAATAGTAATTTGGTCATGTGAACACATACTTCTGTCCCAAATAATAAAATGTCTGCTTTGATATTTTTTCCTTATTCAACTAAATAAACTACTACATCTGCTATAATTTGATGGCTTAACTTTTTAAACTGAAATTTATTAAAATACATATTTGTATATGGAATGCGGCTTTACTTAATTTTTGCAAGCAAGTCTTTTATCCTCATCTACTTCGACAAATTGTGATTATGACATAAATTTTCATTGTACATACCGAAAAATCACCACATCATGGTACAGCAGACTTTCTTGTACGACTCTATTATAATATAGATACAAATGTTTTGTATTCGTAATCTATATTATAAACTGGTGGACTAAGTAAAGTTAACATAAATATAATAAAATAAATATCATAAAATAATTTCTGTTAGACAGAATTTAGTCTTTAAAAGGCAAATGTTTAATTCAAAAAATAGTGAAAATTAAATATTTTTTTGTATTTATCACCTTTAATATAAATTTTCCTTTTTGTAGGCCTTGCAAACTTCTATGTTATCTATCAAATTTCATTCTTTCCTTATTGTAAGAAACAACTATAAAATATTATGTATATTTTTGCATAAATTACTTAATATTTATTATACATGAAGCTCTGTTACATAATTTTAAGTTTAATATACATTTCGATAGCTTGAAACTAAAATTATCTAATATCAATTTATGCAAATGAAATCTCATTTTCTTTTTTTGTATATTTCTAAACTATTTCTTGTTTCTGTATATAATTTTGTTGAATTGAATTATCTAGAACTTCTATATAACAAAAAAAATCTATTACATTACCTGATTGAAGATCTCGTATTAAACTTTCAACAAGTTCAGATTTCTCTAACAAAACTACCAACTTCAAATTTTTCTTTGGTCTTCTTACATCTTTTTTATACACATTTGTTAAGTATCCGTTGCTTTTCTGTAACAGTTTTATATCCACAGGTTTTATATTGTTAACAGTATCCGTTTTTCCATTTCTTTGAAATGGCTGTGTTGTTTTTCTATTCTAAAATTCGAATTGTCAAATAGATACATATTGCTGATTGTCTAAAACAAATTATTCTTGTACTTCTTACCTTTGCCATTGCATATTCAATTAGCGTATTGTAAGGGCTATTTTCACTTAAAATAAAACGTATTTGCAAATGACTGACTAAAATTTATTTATTAGAACAAATATTTTTTAAATAGATATGTTTACTCAGCTTTTATTTCATACAAATAGGTTAGTTTCTTATATTTTTTGAGCTCGTGTATTGTTCCCAACACTTAAACTTAAATTTCCATGGTAAATATTGCAGTGTGATTAAAAAAGAATGATGTAGTTGGCAATTCGGAAGCATACATCTGTAACTTATTAAATTCAATTCGTTTTTAAACTTATATTTATTATAGGCGTGTTGTGTTTTGTTGAGATTTTCATATATTTTCTAATATCTTATATAAATAGTAAATAATTCTACGTGTTATAATTTATTTACTATGGAATAGAACATATTTATCGTCATGACATTATTGCAGTGAAGTACAAGACTGCACAGAACTTTTTCCATTAGAAATTTCCGTATTTTCATAAAAACTGCTTTACATTTAATTAAGATTGTTTTATGAGTTAATGTTAATTAAAGACACATTATTTTTTATAAATTTGTTATTGCTAGATATGAAAAATTAATTTTAAGTCGATTTTTAAATAAAGTAAATGTAAATGAAATAATGCATAAGTATTTTCATCAAGACGGAGCTATTGCACATACAACTGGAGTTACTCTACAATATTTAGAACAATTCTTTCTGCAAAGGCTTATAAATTAAGTTGACACTGAAAGCGTTCGGTAAACAGCATGTGTAGAAATGCAAGGGGTAACAGATAATAAATATAAATAAATAATGACTTTTATGCAGCGGTCTCAGTATACAAATGCACAAAGTGGAAAGATCGGTTAAATATTTGCAGCATTAAGTACGTTGTAAGTTTTTTTATGTAAACGTGTTTGTTGTGAGGAATAAGTGTTCTGATATTGTAAAGAATAAACGTTCCAACATCTAACGATAAAATATTTGCATATTTGTTATCATCTTTGTTAATATTTACCGAATCTGTAGATTCATTATTATCAAAAATTTGTTTTAATATGGTGAAATTTGAATTTTTTGTTAATACAGTATCTACTTTAGCAATAACGCTAATATTTTTTGCGTTCACTATATATGTAATTGTGTTTGTACAGTATCCACTGTTAGCATTGACTATGAATGGCAACGAAGAACTGCAATTTTTAAAGTGTTTTAACTATTCTATTGTAATTATTATAAATAATTTCTAAATCTGCTGCGACTTGAGAGCCTTCGAATTTGTTTTGACTTTCCTTGATGGCAATTAATTCGTTGAGATCAATTTGTGAAACAAGAGACTTGTTAGAAGTAATAAAATGCTGGGTTTCGCCATGTTACCCAGCATGTAAGAATTGTCTATGAAGGTTCAGAGATGTCTAGACAGTTGGGAATTTCAGTAACATTGGTTTTGCTGTATTAAAACGTCTACCCCTGGATGATAAACCAATCGAATAGTTTGTGCCACAAGATTTAAAGCATGGATTTTACATATAACAAGTTACTACAATCTTGTTTAAAATATCAGCCTACAGAAAGCGTGTTTGCCGTACCATCAATTATACATATTAAGAGTTGGTGAAAATTAGTATATTCTGCTATGCCGTCGTTGATTACAGTCACAGAATTAATTAAAAATTTATGTGCTGGAGCAGGATTCAAACCTGTATCTGCCGTTTGCTAGACGGCTGCCTTACCAATCAAGCCACCAGACTACGAACTGTCGAACAACTACAGTTTTTTATTTTCTAGTTCTGATTTAATGCTGTTTTCAATTTTATCGCGTACTGATTTTACATTTTTTCGTACAGTTGGTCGGACAGCTTTACAAAAAAATGTAGTATCAATATGCGGCAGAGAACAAAAGAATTCATTATCTAATAAATTGAACGGTAGATTACACATAATCAATGCTAATCCTAAATCAAATATAAATTGGTTATTCAACTCAATGCCATCGTTTTTATTTTGTGTTGTGCACTAACCACGTATTTCTTACATTCAAATTTATTCCGGAACGTGAAAACTTTGTCACAAACTTTAAAACTTGTTGTTGTTTTATCACATATTAAACTTTGAAAAGTCGACAGTCACAAAAGTGTTCGTACATCTCATGAATATTGGGTATCATCAAATGCGTACATCCGGCTATGATAAAACATATTTACTTCCATTTAATAACTTTTAAAAACTCTAATAGCAATAAAACTATTATTAGTTACAACAACAACAGAAACATCGAATGTCACAAAAGTTTGTGTATTCTTCATTTTTATGTTACTTCTGTTATAACCATATATTTAGAACGAATTCCGTAAATCCTTTTCATAGCATCATGTATTTGTTAAAAATAAGCCTTTGATTCTTTTACAAAGATGAGTTGTAAAAACAAACGCATGTATGATAATATGGGCAAATTAACATTATATAAAGGAAAAAAAAGCTTTAAGGCTAAATATCGAAATTTATGGAAAAGCGTGTTCTGTAGAGCATATTGAAAAAAAAGTATTCAAAATCTCCTGGAACGTTGATATTCTGCCGAGATACAGGCGTCCAAACACTCTAAATGAGCGCAATCAGAGAACTGTCGCAAATGCAATGAATTAAAATTCATAGATAAGTGCACTGAGGATAGCCATATAGCCAGATGAAATTTGATACTGAAAAGAAAATGCATTTAAAAACATAAAGAGAATTTCAAGCAAAACTGCTTATACCAGAAGAGTATCACATAAAAGAACTTTAATTACCTATTGTAAAGCATGGAGCATATAGCGAAATTAACGTCCTTAATGAAAGATTCTTTTATGTGGTACTCTTGCGTTATACCCGGCGTTTCTTTAAATTATCCTAATGTTTTTTTGAGGTACTTTTTTTCAGTATTAAATTCCATTTGTACACCTCCGTGCACTTATCTATGAATTTTGACTGGTTGCACTTGTAACAGTTTTCTGATCGAACTCGTTTAGAATCTTTGGACGCCTAATTTCAACAGTTCAGGATATTTCGAATATGTTTTTTCACTCTGATTTAGAGGACACGGTTTTCCGATAAATTTGCGTATTTGGCCTACGGACTTTTATTTTTCTTTGCACTCGGGTATATTACCTTACATGTTACTTTTATAACTCATCTTTCTAAATGCATCAAACGTTTACTTTTCACAAATACGTAGGATTTACCGATTTTAAATTTAGGGCTTACAATAGAGAAGTATTTTATGAAAACGAAGTATATGAAAACTTTTGTGACATATAAATCATATTGTTATTAGAGGCTGTTTTTTTAACATTATTAAATGAAAGTAAATATGCTTTATCATGGCCGTATATTCACATTTGATGATACTCAACATTCACAGAGTGTGCGAATACTTGTATGACATGTACGTATACGTTTGCAAAGCATAGGCTACCACATACAAAGATAGAAGCCGATTGAACATAACAGACGAAGTTATTGAGGAGGATTCAGAAAGAAACTAAGACAATATCAGAAATGAAACACGTCGGAAGCGGTTAAAGATAGTAGCTGTGGAAGGTGTCGTTGATAAAATGCAATTAGGGTGGCTAGGACATTTATACAAAATATCAGAGGAGAGACTTACACGGAAGGTTATCGAAGCAAGACTAGAGGAGAGGAATAAAAGACAAAAACGAAGAAAATTATAGTTGGAAAAAGTGAGGAACGTGGCGCTAAAAAATATATAATTTTATTTTCAAATAAAATATTTTGCTTGTAAGGTATACTTGGATTTTCAAATAAAATTCTCATAAAACATATTTTCGATCCACTGCAGTATTAATCGCCTTCAGTATTATATCATACATTACGTATATATTGCAAATAGATACAAATCAATACAGTTTGCATAATGGAAAATTTGAAACAACAAGTTGCTTCTGCAACAATAACTTTCATTTTAACAGGTACTCGATATTGAACCTGCACCCATTATACACTTGATATCCCAAATAAGAAAAGAAATCGTTTGGTTTAAGATCTGGCGACCTTGCGACCATTTTATTTCACCTGCACGTCCTATCCAGCGATGTTCAAATTAGCAATTTATAACGGCCTACTGAAATACACTCAATATTCATTACGTCAACTACCGGAACGATGCTGTTGTTTTAATTGAAAATTGATAAAAAATGGATCCACAATTTTTTTTTTCTGGTGTAATTGAGTTCTGGTGATTTTTGGTTTCAAATTTTCGTACAATATTTTTAATTGCGGTATGCATAAGTAAGTGACCGCTTGCAAAAAATTCAATTTTTTAACAATATTGTTTCCACATTTAATGTTATTCTACTTTTACTCTCATAATATAGTTCTAGTAATTGAAAATTTATTGACAAAAGAAAGAGAAAGTAGTTTCTTTAGTTAACCCTACTCAGGTAATCTATCCCTTATCGATAGTTATTTCGTTACTTGCTTAAAGACGGTTTGTGCGCAATGTCGGTTGGTACATCACTGAATTTCGAAGCGTTTAAATGAATTATTGTGTTTTCAATTGTAAATTGTTTTCTTACTTTACCACAAACGCCTACGAATATTTTTCTGATACTGTAAAACGATTAATTTTATTTTAAATGCGTATTCTGATTAATTTCTCGAAAGGCCGGCGACATACCTAGAATACTTAATGGAAAATCGCCACCGGATAGTGTTTTTTCATTAATAGGGCTTAAGTCGCCGACAAATTGCAGAAAGAATGCAATAAGTCCATTTTTAAAATTATCGGAAAACACGAAGCAACTGTTTGGTGGTTAAAAGGTATGGGAAGGCTAAGAAAAACAATAGAAAGTCATGATAGATATGTTCGATCTATATCTTTGAGGATACAACTATTTAAAGAATTAACAAAAGATCGTAGATCGACAGAAGCTTCTGTGTCTTCTACCGTTTGGCGCCATCTAATTGAACAAGGTCTTAGAAATTGTGTTGTAAAAAGAAAGCCATTACTGCGAAGGGGTTATAAAGAGAAACGGTAGGAATATGCATGAATTCATTCCTATTGGACATTGGACGAGTGGCGACGCGTACTTTGGCCGAATAAGTCCAAATGGATTCAAAAGAAAACTGTACGTTCGCAGAAGAGTGGAAGAACCGTATAAGACATCGTGTATATAATCAACAACAAAAATGGAGGTATGTCTGTGCAAGTATAGGGTTGCATATGCGCTTATTAAAATTACTGGAAAATTATCGTCAGCGAATAATATTAATTCAAATTAATAAGAAGAAAAATTTAAATATCTTTAAAATATATTTATTTCCATATTCTACATGCTTTCATCTTTTTTTCTACTTTCTATTTTCGTTCAAACATTTGTCATACCGTTCAGTAAGTTTTGGAATTCTGACGTCAAAAAAATCTTCGTCTGTGCAAAAGCCCAATCCATGATTGCAGTTTTCATTTCTTCGTCATCCTTGAACCGTTGACAAGCAAGGAACTCCTTTAATACCGAAACAGGTGAAAAACACTGGATGCAAGCCTGAACTGTAAGATGGATGATCCAGTTGTTCCCATCCAAAAGATCCGACTTTGTGTTTAGGTAGAAATATTGGGCAACATCACACCGAAAGATGATACGCCACGTCGCTTGTTTTCTATGGCACGCCGGAGTTTCCTCAAGGTCAGACAATGCATCAGAATTGATTGTTATCATGATCTTTCGTGGTGAGATTATCTGTTTGGCAACGATGTGTCGCCATTCCATTAACTGTCGCTTGGATTCAGGAGTCTTACGAGACACCTAAGCCTCACCTCCTGTAACAATGTGATCCAAAAATTCATTGTACAGAGTCAAAATTGGTAAAGCACAGTACAATCTCTTCGTTTTGTAGAGATATAGATAAATAGAATAGAAAACTTATGGACAATATTAAAAGAGAAAGTGTCTATTTACAAATATAAATGAAACGAAGACTTAAGAAAAATTCCGGTCAACTTGTGCACAGCTTGCCCAAAAAAGTGCATGCAGTAAGCAAAGCGCGACGAGGTGCCACAAAATATTGAGAAATATCTTTTACATTGTTAATAAAGTTATATATACTCCCTCGTTTTTAATTTCCCTTTATAATATTTACCATCTTTAAAAATGTACATGGTGCTCCATACACTTTTCCATAGTTGTATAAAATAAATGCCAATGTTGTGAAGGACGTAGGACAAACAAAACAACATATACATAAGAAAAATTTATGAACATAAATACAGTTTAAGTAGTAATAAAAACAATGCAATAACGTTATCTAAATATGTTTTAGAAGGAAAACATGAATTTAACTTTAACATTACTAGAATCCTCGCAATAGAAAACAATATAATTAAAGAAATGATATACATACATAAAAAGACCAAGCCACAATAATAATAATATTTATTGTCAATTACAGAAAAAAACAATTGCAACTGTGCATGGTATATATCTAATGCCAAAAAGACTAAATCGCCGTATCCTTAAGTGTGTACATTTAGTATTCTGCCTTTAGCCTTTTAGACTAAAAATATATAACAAATGAATATAATAATTGCTAAATTAAATTAAACATATTCATACATCTAAAGATGAGTGCGCCGATACGAATCTTATTATAGTTCCACGCAAGCGTCCAAATTTCAGTCATCCATAGAATTTGCCAATTCATCTACGATCCTCTTTGCGACAGAAATACATTTTCCATCTTGCACCTTATATAATACAGCAGAGATTGGCGAATATATATATTAATTTTGTCTGTAGATTAGTACTTATTTCCCTAGTCCGCTATATTATACGAAAAACATTGTTTGAATATTTTTAGCTTATGTACTGGAATAGTGAGTCGATTGTTGCCGCAAACATTCCTATCATGATTCTGGTATCTGGAAGGCAGCTTGCTGTATACACTACAGGCCATAAGTGAGGGATCAGTAGATAAAATTTAAAAAAAAACATGTACGCTTAGTGAAACAAAACGTATATTTCTACAAAACTATATCTATGAGACAAATGAATAGTTTTCCTTATAAAATAAAATAATTTCAACATATTCTGTAGAATTTCTTATCATATTCGACTTTCGTCGAAGTATCCACCTCTGCGCTTAATGATTTCTTTACAAATATTAGGCAACGGCGATACAAGTTTCTGGACCGTATCCATTGGTAAATTATTCCACACCCTTGTAAGTTGCTCCCAAAGCTGTTTCTGCGATTGTGGACAGCTTTCTCTCACGTTTCTATCTAATTTATCCCACAGTAATTCGATAGGGTTGAGATCTGGTGATTGTGGTGGCCAAATCATATTTATCAGCACCCCTTCCCCCTCTTTTTGATTCACATAGTTTTTACAAAGTTGGGAAGTGTATTTGGGATCATTATCTTGTTGTAGGTGAAAACCTTCACCAATTAACCTTAATCCAGACGCAATTGCATGTTCCTCCAAAATCTTCAGGTACCCCTCTTTTTTTAAAATGCCTTCAATGCGGTACAAATTTCCGACACCATCAAAGGAAAAGGATCCCCAAACAAGCACAGAACCTCCCCCGTGTTTAACAGTTGGCACTACACATTCGGGTAACATCCTTTCACCGACTTGTCTTCGAACGAAAACTCGTCGATTACTACCAAACACTTGGAACTTTGACTCATCTGTCCATAACACCTGCTTCCACATTTCCATGTCCCAGTGTTGATGGTCCTGGGCCCATTGTAACCGTTTTTTACGATTTCGTGAATTCAATAATGGTTTTCGAGCTGCAATACGCCCATGTAGTCCCACCTTTGTCAAACGTCGTTTTACAGTAGTCAGTGACACCGGCTTTCGATGGCCTTCATTCAGCTCTGCTCGAAGCTGTGAGGCGCCTATTTCGTTTTGATAGTATTTTTAGGCGCAAATCCTCTTGCCTGGTAGTTACCCTTTGCCTTCCGCAACGTTTTATTGGTTGTAATGATCCACTTTGTGAATATCGTTTCACTGTTCTTTGCACCGCGTGTTAAGATAAATTTAACTTTTGGGCTATTTGCCGCAGTGTAAATTTTTCACCATGTAGCGTTATTATAGAACTACGAGTTTCTGCGGGAAGTTCCTTTCTTTTCGGCATTTTTATAAGTTACTTTTACGTCTGTTCTCAAATACTCGTATTGCAACTTACTCGGACAAATGCTGCACGAAAACTAATTTTTAAATTGCTAAATAGTTTACTATGAATTCCTAATACCATTATAATAATATTGCGTTGTAAACCCTATTAAATTTATTGGGGTATATAAAATATTTCTATTAAATAGACGCCATAAAACTATTAAAAGGATTTACAATATTTTTCAGAAACAAATATATTTATCTAATTTATAATAATAATCCGAATAATCCTTCTCAGAATTATATTTACAACTGTCATTTCAATTATTCTCACCAAAACAGGTAAAAGTCTAAGGGATGTGTCTAAAATACAAGTGTTTTGTTATTTATGATAAGTGATCCCTCACTTATGGCCTGTAGTGTAAATAATCCGGAGCTTTTGTTAAAAAAATATTTTTCTATACAGAATATATAATTTGCTTCTGTTAGGCATGTTAAGACAGCTTGTATTCTTTAGCACCTGTGTAATTCCACGTTTATGGATAAATCTACTACACGAGTTTTGCACCATCTGTATGCGCCTAATGTTCTTTGTAAGGCAGTAAGAACACACCATCAAACCATAAGCAAAGTGTGAAAACACTAAAGAATTACACAGCAAAAATTTAATATCAATATCAAACATACCTGTGCATGTAGATGGATTTTAAGGAAATTATTGCTTTTTTTTTATAAAGGACTTGGTGTTTTCGTAAAAGCGAAGATTATCACAAATATACTTTCCCAAATTTTTAATACATATTGTAGGAAAAGGTTTTCGATTCCCAATAAGAATATTGATATTCAATGAAACAGAGTTTCGCTTTACTTTAGGACCAAATACTATAAGTTGTGTTTTGTTAGGATTTATCTGCAGTCGATGTTGTTCACTATACTGATACATATTTAGTAAATCTTCATTGATACAAAGTTCCGCTTGTTGTAATCTCAATTGGTCAAAAAACATACTTATACAGCCGTGTATCATCGGTATGCGAGTAGTTAAAGCTTTGTTTCAGAGCTGAGCTGCGTTATCGCCAGATTTGGTCCTCAATAGACCCAGCTTTCGCATCTCCTTCCAAAGATTATTCTTATCAGACGCATTCAATCTGACTTGATACTGGAAATATACTTTTCTTCTCTTTTAATCACTAGATTTGTTTCGTTCGTAAATGTTTGGTAGTACTGATAATGCATAGGATTTTTGGTTCGTCGAAATTGCATTAAAACCGTATTTCTAGCTTTGATCGTTAATTTTATATTATACGTGAGCCAAGAGCTGGAGGATGTAGTAATAATCTGAACTGGGGCATGCTTGTTGAATAAGTAAATAATTCCGAAATGACACTTTCATATCTATGTTTGGTATATCAAAAACGAAATACCATGGAATCTGGTATAGATCCGACTGGAAATGATCCAGATTGTGTCACTGTCACGTTATGCCGAATTCTTTTAATCTGTTGAGCCAGCAATTCTCCTGACGCAATCATCAAATCAAGTAGACTAGGAGTTCATGTTGGTTGATTTATAAGTTGATATAAATTGTAAACATTACATAAGTCAAGTAATTTTAAGTTTTCTGGTCAGAAAGATTTAACATATCAATGTTGTAATCCCCCAATATACGGTGGAAGAGACATCAATCTTAATGTCTCATAATAACTTAATCCTTAGAAAATAAATTGTCTGCATCTCACTGTATATACACACATATATCACCGTATATTTAGAAACACATACACTTGACACTCATACCTAGACGCGGGAGGGAAATAATATTAGAATACCTCTATCAAATGTGTAAAACAGTTACGTCTACACCAAAGTATAAACACAGAAAACACGGTATAACCTTATTAATTTAAAAATGTTTGTGTGGTTGTAAATTACAATACTCAACTGAAAAAAAAGTATTCATAAATATTTATATATTTAAAAAAGCTATTATAAAAGATTCATCAAATAAATGTACGTATACGAGGTGTGGCTATTAAATAACGAAACTGACGCTGCAAAACATTTTATTTTGATTTCATACATATTTACTTATTATCACATTCAATATACACCCCTCCTCTATCCCTCCATGCGAATCTTCCATTGTTGGAAATAGTGCTGGAAGTCTTCTTCTGTCAGCTCCTTCAGGGCGCGTGCCGCTTTCGCTTTCACAGCTTCCACGGACTCAAATTTTGTTTCCTTTAATTCAAATTTGACCTTAGGAAACAGATAGAAGTCGCCCGGCGCAAGATCCGGCGAATAGCCGGCTGGTCTAACACTGGGATGTTGTACTTGGCTAGAAACCTCTTCACTGACAATGCGGAATGAGCCGGTGCATTGTCTTGGTGGAGAACCCATGACTTGTCCTTCCACAATTCGGATCGTTTTTTCCTTATTATTTCACGGAGTTGAGCAAGAACGTGAAGGTAGTAATGTTGATTAATAGTTTGACCTTCAGAAACCCAGTGAAGGTACACAATCTCATGAATATCGAAAAAAAACAATCATCATTGCTTTGAATTTGGATTTGCTCAGTCGAGCTTTTTTGGGTCTCGGTGAAGATGGGCTCTTCCAGTGAATGGATTGGCGCTTCGTTTCAGGATCATAAGTAAAAAACTACGATTCGTCACATGTTATTATCCTTTCCAATAAGTTTGATTCATTTTCAATGGCATTCAAAGTGTCAGTACAAACATTTTTGCGAATTTCCTGTTGTTCAAATGTGAGAATTTTAAGCACCATTTTGGCACACACTTTTTGCATGTTCTTTATCAATTCCTACAGTTTGAGCAATCACACGAATACTTAACCGATTAAATTAATAAACTGCTTGCTAAAAGAAAAAATAAATCACTTAAAAAAGTGGAAAAAACTGACACGTCGTTAATACAGTGTTTTATTATGACATAGTGGTCGAAAAATCCGAATAAAATTTATAGTTAAAAAAAATTTACTGTACAGTAGAAAACTTCTTTGAGTTATTTTTTTTGAAAATGATGAAAAACGACATACTTTCTATGTGATCGCTTACTTATACACAACTGTATTTTTGTAAAGCAAGTAAATACTGAGATACATTTTCGGTGTGCTTTTTAAATACCGCGATTTTTTAAAAATTAAAGCCCGTAAAATCTCATACTCCTTGGCTCACCTTTCGATGGAGTTTTTGAAATCCGTATGCAACACATTATACACATTCGTCTGTACTCGAGTCTCAATTAATTATGCGTATACTGTTCTGTTCATTATCTTTGTAATATTTCGTATTAATCTTCATTCAAATGGGCTTGGTTATTTTGTTCCTCATATTTTACAGAATCAATCATCACACATCTTTCTCAGAATGCTTTGTGTCTATGTGTCTCTTTAAATGCTGTTTGTAGTTTGTTTTGTATTCACATTTAAGACATTCGAATCGCTTCTCTTCACAATGTTTCACGTTGACGTGCTTTTGCAAAAACGACTTATAATTTGTTTGGTACTCACATTCGAGACATTTAAATTGTTTCACATTCTCTGTACAATGTTTACTGTTTACATGTGTGTTTAAGCACCATTTACGACTTGTCTTGAACTCACATTCCGGACATTTAAACTGTTTTACCTTCTTTTCACTATGTCTTGCGTTTATATGATCTTTCAAATGGGATCTGTTGTTTGTTTTGTACTCACATTCTGGACATTTAAATCGTTTCACTTCATTTTTAGAATGTATGGTACTTATATGACTCTTCAAATTATACTTATGATTCGTTTTATACTCACATTCTGGACATTTAAGTCGTTTCACCATATCCGGAGAGTGCTTTGTGTTCGAATGTACCTTCAAACACCATTTGCGATTAGTTTTGAACTCACATTCAGAACATTCAAATCGTTTCGATTCGTTATGTTTTGTTTCATGATTCTTCAAGTCATCTTCACACCATGTTGCATACTTACACTGTGAACATTTGTATATTCCACAGTGCTGTTCATTGAGTATATTTGATATTGTTGAGAATATTCTCTTTTCCATTATTTGGTTGTCCAACGCGAATGGAATACACCGTCTAAAAATAAATAAATAAAAATTAGAATACCAAAAGTCTCAAAATCTAGTAAATCTGATAAGTCATACACGGTGTGGTCCACGAATAATATCAAATATTTTATTTCTTTGAAAGAATATTATTATAGAAAATGGAGATCTACTAGATATAGATATCTACTAGACATACTTATTATATTGAATTCAAACAATTAAGAGCATTAATCAAGAAAAGCATAAGGTCGGTTTATCAAACTAAATTTGAAGAAAATATTATTGATGTTCCAAAAATATTTTGGTCATATATTAATAAACGAGGTGCTTCAAGAATTCCAGGAATTATGCATAATAATAAAACTATCGAGGAATCGCAGGATATGGTTTATGCTTTCGCAAATGAATTGACTGTTTTTCGAAATTACGTGCAAGCCTCAACTGCACTCTTTAGCCATTGCCCTTCGTTTTCTATTAATACATTAATTGGGGAATTTGTTTTTGATGCAATTGGCCGAATAAAGAATGATATGTTTGCTGGTAATGACAAGTCACGTACAAGAAAACCCGAAATATGGGTTTTCTTAACCTTTTGTATGTCTTTTAGAGTATTGCTGGCCCCCTGTCACCTGCTTTGAGTGTTATTTGACCCGGTTGGTTTTCATTCAGTATTACTGAGGTACCAGCACATTCATCGGCCGACCGACGCTGCATTGCCAATTGCCTTCGTCTCCTTCCCCGAAACGATAGAACGACGTCGGAGCAAGAAATAATCAAGATAATTAAAATTTTGCGTTGATAAGATAATATACAGTCAGTAAGTTTTCTTTCCTTTCTTTTGATAAGTCAATCTAATGCAAGTTGTAACTTTTTTTGAATACGCAGTTTTAAATTTATTTTAGTAATCACTATGAACAGAATATACATATGTATATTGAGGGGAAATGACTTATTGAGGTCAATTCTTTTTGTAAACAATACTTGCATATTATTTATTGATTCAGGTATTTGCATATTATTATTACATTATTTAATACAGTTCCTTTATTTGAGTGTTAATTTTTTGGTTTTGATCAACATATGTTATATTATTACATCATTAATTTTTTTTATTTATCAATTATATAACAACTTGTAATGTTGGTTGCATACTTGAAACAAATCGCTGCATTTGTGAAGAGATTGTATATTCTTTCAAACGAGACATGCCACTTGTTTTCCCAAACATTTAAATCGTTTCGTCTTCTCTTCTCGTTGCCTTGTATTTATGTGCCCCATCAAACTCTCGCATTTAAATTATTTATCTTTCATATTATGATCTTCTGTGTTTCACATTCTGAGCATTTAAAAAGCTTCGTTTTAGTCACAATGTTTAGTATTCCTGTGGACACTCAAGTATGATTTATTGTGTGTTTCGTATTTGCATTCTGGACATTTAAATCTCACATTACAATGCTTTGTAGAGATATGATTATGTAAGGGCCTTTTGTACTTCGTTTGAAAGGCACATCCCGAACACTTAAATATTTTCGCGTTCTCTTGAGAATGTTTTATATCTCTATGTTTTCTGAAATGCGATGGATAATTTGTTTTGAACTCACATTCCGGACATTTAAGTCGTTTCACGTTCTCTGCGGAATGTTTAGCATTTTCATGTTCCTTGAAACGCGATTTATTATACGTTTTATACAGACATTTCGGGCATTTAAAAAGCTTTATTGTCCCTGCAGAATGCTTGGCATTCAAATGTTTCTTCAAACATGACGTGAAGTTTGTTTTGTACTCACATTCCAAACATTTAAATCGTTTAGCCACCCCTTCTCTGTGTTTTGCGTTAATGTGCCCTGTTAATATCCACTCCCTGTTTGCTCTGTATTCATATTCAGGACATCTAAACCATTTCAAATTCTTTCCATCATGTATAACACTTACATGTCTTTTCAAATACCATTTGTAGTTTGTTTTGTACTTGCACATACAGCATTGATGAGTTTGTTTTTCATTTCTATGTTCGTTAGCCATGTGAAATTTAAGAGGCTTTTTCTTCACGACAGCTCGTGAGTTATTTCTGAACGATGTTTTGTATTTATCCCGCAAAAGATTATTTGTTCTACTTTGCTGCTGTTCATTGCCATTATTCAATACAAACAGACACATTTTTTCTTCTACAATGCAACCAATAGAACCAGAAAGCACGCCCGCCTAAAATAAATGAATCTATTAGGAACAAACATCGAATCAAAGAAATATATGATGCAATTAACTCTTCATCAATTACTGCAAAGTTTAGAATGTACTTATCATGGTAAAAAGACTTCTGTACAGGGACCTTGTTTAGATATGATGACGATATGCGAACGTTTAAATGATTGACAAGGAAAGTTAGTCACTGAAGGTTGATATATAACCCCTTTCCACATATTAGTTGTCGAAGTACGTACACAGAACACGAAAATTAATGTGGAAAGGGGTTATATATCAACCTTCAGTAATCAAATTAATCAACCACAGGCTCCATCAAAATTACCTGACGAGGGAAGGTTTCCAATTCCAAAATTCGAAAAATTAAAACTATGTGGTGAGTAATTCACTCTAGGATATACTTAGAAATACTTTTTGTATATAAAAACGCTGAAGCGGAAACGCCTTTCAAAATAACTCTTAGCATGTATCTCAGAAATACAGTTTCTGGCTAGAATACTAGCGCTACTTTTATATTTTTAAAATTTTTTAACAGCTTAAATATGCAATGATTCTATGATTTTGTTTGTCATTTTTAAAATACTCACATACGCTTGTGAGACAATCGAACATTTCAAGAAATAATTTGATATCTTGATTTGTAAATTTTGTAATCTTTTCAATCATTTCTCAACTCCTTTGTCACTGATTAACTTACGTCGCAGCACATTATATCTTTGGCAATTCGTCAGAACATGTATTAATGAATTTTCTGACAATACTCACACTGACTTTCTCATTAAAAGTAAATTTACCTTTTTTTATGATTCTACAGTTGTATTTGTTGTATAGTTTATGCGAATTCTATCACCTGATCATTGAATTTGAATTGTTGAATATTTTTGTCAAGACCGAGGCCGCGTTCTTAAAAATTGTCTATTTTTGTTTTGGATATGTTTACTTGTAAGCCATTAATTTCAAAGTATTCGAATAAGTAGTTTAGTATTTTTTACATACGTATATAGATACCGGAGAGAAATATCGTGTCATCAGCGAATGCCAACATGATAACTTCATCTATGTGATTTAATGATACCCCCTCATGCCTTCCATGGATAGTAAGAATTCTTCGATGTATGAGATATAAAGGGTAAATAGCAGAGGGTTTAGTTACTCGTCTCGAAGAACGTTATCTGTAATGGGGTAAGTCTCGGAGACCTCCTCAGAAGTTTTAACTTTTAAGTTAGTTATTTATTTAGTGTATTCTATGTATAATTATTTCCAAGAAAAAATTGGTTTCCGATAATGCCTCTGTAACCTACCACCTACCCTATCACTCCTATCCTCTTATCAATTGTGGGTGGATTTTTTTGAATGGTCATTGTAATAATTCAGTATCTAACATAGACAGTATTTCAGTTTATGTTCCCGTGTGACGCTATATAGTTTCTGTACAGGTTTATTATATTGAGCTTATTTGTGACACGATTAGATGATATGGATCGAGCAAAACACATATCCGATGAAAAAAATTAGTATTTCCACGTTGTTACATACAGGAATGATTCGAAGGCAAATTACAGAAATAGAAAAAATTTTCCTGTGAACAGTGCAATGAATTGCTGCTTTAACACAAAAAAATGTTCTTAGCATAAATACAGGACGCTAGTTTTGTGTCAGAAAAAGAATGATCACGCCTCGACTCTATCGATATATCGTAAAACTAGCCGAAGTAGACGATCAAGTAGAAGTATCAAAAAAATTCTCTCTGAAGGACACGAATCATCGACGCGAACACTTTGCAGTCACTGCAGTCTTCTTCCAAGTAATTTCCGATTGGAACATACAATGCAGACATTTGCTTAATCTGTCTTCGTTATCAGATATCGATGGCCTTCTGTATCCTGAGGTTTCGCCTTCCCAGAAATGAGGTATTAATTTAATGTTATTTTGTTTAGAATCTATTTTATATAAAATAAAAGAATTTAGGCAACAGACTTCAAGTTAACCCAAAAAAAGTTTTCACCACCACTTTAGACGTTTCTTTAAAAAACTATACATAGATACGTAATGATCTGCTCGGTTAGCGCCATTCGTGTTTATTATAATTCAACACAACTTGAAGCTTTTCAGTTGGTAACTCAACACCACAACGTGCAATTCTTAATGCGTTTTTCATTAATGCAGTGTCGTAAAAACTAAGCATTGTAATAATTCTTTTATCTTTCTATGATAGAGCTAATAAATTATTTTTTCTTGAACGGAATGTAATGACTTTTTTGTTTGAAAAGAAGCTTTTCTTATTTTTTGGAGTGGGAAAACTTCCTGTTATTGCTACTAGTTCCTGTTAAATGGCACTTCATTTTTAATAATTCTTCAGCTTATGGAGTACTAACGGGTCTTCCAATAGGGACTTCCGAACTTTGACAGTTGATAGTGGCCATATTGTTGAAGCTACATCTGTCGAATTGGCTGTCATTTATTCAGTCTGTTTTGCCAAATCACCATGGATGGATATATCGTTCAACAACATGTGGAAATGATAAAATTGTTTTATCAAAATGGGTGTTTTGTTCAGGCAACGTCCCGCGCCTATCGCCCATTTTACGGTCGCCATAATCGTCCTGCCTAGACGACTCTTCGCAGTGTGGTAGATAAATTTGAGTCCACTGGTTCAGTAAATAATGAACCAATACCCGTATGACGGTGAAACGAAAGATCTGCCGAAAACATCGCCGCTGTCCGTGAAAGTGTGCAGGAGACACCGAGGCAGTCGATTTCGCGTCGCTCATAAGAACTCGGCTCTTCGCAGCCCACAACTTGTCGAATTTTGCGTCGTGACTTAGGCCTGAACCTGTACAAAATTCAACTGACCCAAGAGCTGAAGGTAAACGACCATAGACAACGACGTATGTTCGCTGAATGCGGCCTGGAGCAGTTGGAAGCTGACCCTAACTTTCATCAAAAAATCATCTTGATGAGGCCCACTTCTGGATGAATGGGTACGTCAACAGACAAAATTGTCGAATTTGGGACAATACCAATCCATATGAGATCCAAGAGCGTCCACTGCATCCCGAAAAAGTCACTGTTTGGTGTGGATTTTGAGCTGGCGGCGTCATCGGTCCATATTTCTTTGAGAACGACGTTGGCCAGGCCATCAATGCCAACGGCGAGCGCTATAGGTCGATGATTACTAATTTCTTTTGGCCTGAATTGGATGATATGGACACCAACGACATGTGGTTTAAACAGGACGGCGCTACGTGCGACATTGGACATTCTGCGCGAACGATTTGAGGGCATGGTCATCTCATGTGGAGGTGATGTGAACTGGCTACCTAGATCGTGCGATTTGTCCCCGTTACTTTTTCTTGTGGGGTTTTCTCAAGTCGCAGGTCTATGCGAATAAGCCACAAACCACAGCGGCCTTCGAAGCCAACATAACCCATGCCATCGATCAAAATCAGCCTAGTTTATGCGTCAGTCATGGAAAATTGGACGTTTTGGATGCGCACCACCCAGCGAAGCCGCGGCAGACATTTGCGATGTTATGTTCCATACATGATGGCATCGACAGGCCTTTAAAACGAATAAAAAATTTCGATAATATCTCACACACTTTGTTTTATTTAAATTTAAAGATAGGAAGCGCTTAATGAAAGACCCGTTAGTATAATATATGGTATAATCTGTCCACATAAATAAATTAAGGATTCTGATGTAAAGATATCAAAATAAGGTAATACTGAATATACACGTCCAGTACACGCTTATCAACATTTTCCGTAGTTTCACCAAAGACCGAGTTAATAATAATCCATAAAAATCTTTGTTCAAATCGTTTCGCGAATTTTTTCGAAAACTTGTATTCAGATCGATACATTTTTAAAGCCACTTTGACTGATTAAATTATAAAACGCGATGAATTTTCGTAATATTGAAGCCATTATTCAAAGCTTATTTCAAATTTCTATAATATACAGACAGCGCTCACTTTACGTACAGCCCACTTACACACGTACACGCGAACCAACTCAATGTCGATACGAACATACCGTTACGTAACTTACACTTTCAGCTGTCTGTTTTACATTTATTCATGTCAAGTTTTTAAAATTAAAAAAAATTAATAACGAGTAATTGAAATAATTTATTTCAATCACAGATAACAATGTAATACAAAAATAAAGTAGATGCCTACATAAGTGTATATAAAACATAAATCTATTTCTTCCTTACTGGTGCTAGGTACCTGTCCATAGTACTCCTGATACAGGGTTTTATAGTATAATGTACTGTCGTGAAGATGCTTCTTTCACTGTCTGGATCGAAATTTTCTACTAGATCAACAATATATTCCACTTAGAATTTCACTTATTGTTTGTGTTATTATTGGGCTTCGTCTTCATGATCGATTTCTGTTGCCATTTATTCCTGTAGTTGAATTAAACCACAGGCATCAAATGCTTGCTCGTCTAGATGAGCCTCTATTAAATCAATAATATATTCACTGTCTATATTCATCTTAAGTCTCCTTCCCATTTCCAAAACTTCATCTTTAATTTCTGTCATACTTTCATCATCAGAAACAAACTGAGCGCACAACTTTTTCCAAGATCTATTCATAGTTTTATTGTTAATTTCAGCCCAACTCGTGACACTCGTACCGCAAAAAGAATATTGTAACTTTTCCAAACACTTTTTACATTTATACCTTGTTCTTCATCGATGGCTTTTATCATTTCTGCCTTAGTAGTCCCCAAATATTTTTTGAAACTTGCAATGACAGTTTGGTCCATAGACTGAAGTAAAGAAGTTGAGTTTGGTGGTAAATAAACAACGAACATTTGAAATATATTTAAATTCAAACGGCTTGTACTATAGTTTCATCTACTTCGTTTTTTAATTTGTAATTCCTGTTGTATGCGATTTTCAAGCACTTCTTGGATATGTGACATTTCTGTTTACAATGTATGTCTATTGCAATATATGCGAGTGTTTGTGAAGCATAAAGATATATTACACATACATAAAAAAGTGTAAGAATGAAAAGAAGTATTTCATAGAGTCGTACCTTGTTGGTTTTGTATCGTTTAGTACTGCTTTTCTATATCTCTCCGTGCTCAAAAATGTAAGTATTTTCGCAAACCAAACAACGTATTTCATTGGCTTCATATTTTAAACTAGGGTAGTATATTAACAATTTTTTATTTGTGCAATAAAGGGCAACCCTTTTCGTTTTAACACCATGCATACTAAACTATTTCGTGTAAAAATTCTCGCAGTACTCAATGTTCGATGATGTCATCTTGTGAATCACCGACTTTCATTGTCCATATAGAATGGTAATGGTAAAACCAAACAAATGAAGTACTATACGAAAAAAAAGAATCTTACGTAAGATATTTACGTAAATAATGTAAAATTTTACATTATTTAACGTTCAAATTTAGTGTGAAATAAAGAAGACAAACATTACGATAAATAAATAAATGTTTATTATAGCGATATGCAATATATTTTCTACAGCAGCACAAAAACATTTCAAAATTATAATTGCGAATTATTTTTACTGTTTCGTTACATGATAAAAACTATATTGTAATATTAAATATTGTATACGTCAAATAACGAACCGCGTCTGCAAATGAGAGAAAGTGCCCAGTTTTAGTAGTCAATTTCGTAAGTTAAAAATACGATTTTATAAATAATGAATTCAAAATTGTAAGTTCTTTTTTTAATTTACATATAGATTTTTTGCTATTAACTGCTAATCAACGATTTCATGTCCATATGCTTTCTGAATTTTTACATACTCAACTGATGTTAGGAATCACGCCTTGGGCTATCGCCCTCTGACTGCTTTCAAGCAACATAAAAAATAGTGAAAAATATATTCGAATATACTATCGGGATATAATCGTTGTAAATAATAGATTTAAATAATATGTTTTTAAATAATATCAGTGTTTGATTCAATGATAACTTAAAACAAATCAACCGACAAAATAAAATAAAAATAATCAGTGTGATTTTTTTGAAAAAAGCAGAGGTGGTCCGTTTTTGGTGCCGATAAGTGTACAGTATCGTGCAACTGAATTTGAACTCGATATATGTGTATATATATATCCGGACAGTTTGAATTGACATTCAGAACATTCAAATCATTTCGATTCGTTATGTTTTGTTTTGTGATTCATCAAGTCATCTTATATATATATATATATATATATATATACACATATATATGTATAATAAAAATGTATATTGAATACAAAAAATATCCAATTCGAATATTATGTTGGCGATATTCCACAGTATCGGGTATCGAATTCTAAATTATCCTAACCACCACCAGGTATCGTAACAATAGGAAGATTTACGGGTAATATAAAGAGGTACTTTTATCTACTTTTGATCACTTTGTATATATCGTTGTGTGTTAAGAGTTGTTTTATAACAGTTTCAGATATTCATTAAATATTTAATTACTTTAGGTTTTGGCATTTTAAAAATTAAAAAAAAATTGAGTGTTGTGCGTACAGTGTTAAATTTTGAACAATAAGAAACGTAAAGACATTTCAAATAACAAAAAACGATTTTAATAGAGGCTTTACTGAAAACTGGAAATTTTTCTCATCGGGAAATAGCAAGGAGAGAATGTGGACAAGGAAGCAAAATTAGTTCAAGAAGACTTACCCTCAACGTCGACCAGGCGTACTCGTTGACGTGGAATTAGAAAAACCACAAAACGCGAAGATCATATTATTAGAGAAAGTTTGAAAAATCGACAGCGACCTCTTAGAGAAGTATTACGTAGTCTACAGTAAGACAACATAAACATATCGAAACGGACATTAAAGTTGTGGTTGTCCGAAGAAAAAACTTATAGTTGGTGTCCTTCAAAGGAAAAATCAAATTTGACTCAAAGAATGTAGGAAGCGAGGCTACAGTGAATGAGGCTGCATAAAGACTTCATGGCTGGTACATTATGAATTCCATTTAAGTTCTTAAAATTGGACACGCACACTATCAACAAATTTGCAATTTAGCCGAAAATATCTTTTTTAAAGGTCGTGTTTAGTAATGCATCGCAGTTAGAGACGGTAAAAGAATTCGTTCGTTTCGTTAGAAGGCTGTCTGAACGTTTTAATGAAAGTACTGTCGTCTAACCTGCCAAACATCCCCCCAGCTGTAATGATTTGGTCCTGCATATCCTGATATGCCTACAAAATAAATAAATCAAAGCTCCTCTTCTAAGAGGGTCTTGAACCTGTATCTGGTTACTGGAACAATGAACCAGATTCAACACACAGAAGCAATGGAATCAGTTTTAATTTCATATATTGATTTTTTTTAGTTCTGGAAACACATATTTATGCAAGATGGGGCACTATGCCACAGAGAAGGGAAAAATCTATTCAAATTTTATTTTCGGAAAGGAATTTGAAGGTCTTGTTGCGACCAGGTAATTCTTCAGACTTAAATCCAATTGAAAATTACTTTTTTCGTTATTGGAACGATGAACTGGGTTTAATATAAAGAAGTGTTTTGATTCCATTTATTGATTTTTGGGTTCTGGAGACGTCTACATTTTTATGCATGATGGAGTAATCTGCCACAGGTCGAAATCCATTAAAACTTTATTTTCCGAAAGAAATTTGAAGGTCTTGTTGTGGCCAGGTAATACTCCAAACCAAAACTCAATTGAAAACGTCTGGAGCAGTCTAAAACGGATTGTTTATTCGTCTCAAAATCTAATGTGGAGAATACCTGAAGAAATAATCCAGATTTGCAATAAGAGGCGGCGTCATGTATTTGAAGTTTTCGATTTCTAATGCATGTGATAAAAATATTGTCATGGTTTCCAACGAACCTCCAATATGCTGAAAAGAATTGCTGGCATAATTAAGGCGAAGATCGGATTAATTAAATATTGTTCACCTGAGTAGTTATTTTGTTTAATTCATTATTAAAAGTGAAAGTTATATGGTAACTCTAATTCGGTAGCACGGTACTGTATGTACATTTACGTCGGCTAGACATGGAGTTCCGTTTGCAAGGTACCATGTTTTGTTTTTTCTTCATTTCATTATTTTCCCGATTGTTAAAAACTTATTTGACACAATTAGATCTCGCAAGTCACGTAACGATTTTAATCATTTTACTTCCTTTTCACCATGCTTTAAGTTTATATGCCTTTTCAAATTCGATTTGGTATTTGTTATGTACATACATTCTGGACATTTAAATGGCTTCAGATCATCTTCAGAATGCCTCGCTTTTATATGTCTCTCTAAATTCGATTTATAACTTGTTTTGTAGTCGCATTCTCGACATTTAAATCGTTTCAATTTATCTTTTGACGGTTTTATTATATTGGTCTGTTTTTCTAAATTGGGCTGGTCGTTTTCTAATTTGTGTAGAGAATGCACTGTACTTTTATGCCTTTCCAAATGTGATTTGGAATTTGCTTTGTAATCACAATCTAAACATGTGAACTGCTTCACTATATTTTCGCGATGTTTTGCATTTATATGCTCCTGTAAACGTGACCTATAATTTGTTTTGTACTCGCATTCCGAGCATTTAAATCGTTTCACTTTCTCTATGGAATGTTTTGCATTTATGTGCTCTTTCAAATGACATTTGTTGTTTGTTTTGTACTCGCATTGTACACATTTGAAACGTTTCACTTTTTCTTCGCTATGCTTTGCATTTACGTGCTCTTTTAAATACGCGTTGTCATCTGTCCTGTACTCACACTCCGGGCATTTAAAACGTTTCACTTTGTCCACGCAATGTTTTGAATTTACATGTCTCTTCAAACTAACTTTGTGGTTCGTTTGAAACTCGCATTCCGGACATTTAAAGCGCGGCGCCTTCTCTTCGCGATGTTTCACGTCTATGTGCTCTTTCAAATTGCATGAGTAGTTGGATTCGTAATCGCATTCCGGACATTTATATCGTTTCACTTTTATTTCGCTATGTTTTGCGTTAATATGTCTTTTCAAGTCCCCCTTCTTATTTGTTTTGTACTTGCATTCTTGGCACTTAAATCGCGTCACCTTCTCTTCACGATGTTTTGCATTTATGTGCTCTTTCAAATGCGCTTTGTTGTTCGTTTTGTATTCACATTCCTCACAATGAAATCGTGTCACTTTCTCTTCACAATGTTTAGCGTTCATGTGTTCTTTTAAGCACGATTTGTAGCTAGTTTGATACTCGCATTCCGAACATTTGAATGGTTTGACCTTCTCCGCAGAATGTTTTGTCTTTATATGAGTTTTTAAGTACCACTTGTAGTAAGTTTTAAAGTCGCACATATAACATTGATGACATACCTTCTCTTTAGCGTTAGTATGCATATTGAATATGTGTAACTTAAGCGTCCCGTTTCGTTTAAATTTTTTATGGCAAACTTTGCATTTGTACGCTCTTACTTTGTAATGTTCGAGAGAGTGACTGTTCAAGTCACCTCTGTAAGTTGTTTTGTATTCACACTGCGGACATTTGTATATTTGACGCTGCTGTTTATTACGTTTTTTCGAAACGTATACACGTTCCTTTATATTTACCGCACCATCAACCAGTGAAGATAAGGTATAATGCCTAAAAACAAATGAATTCGTTACGAAAATATTCTAAATCTCAATTATAATTATACCTGGATTAATACCGTGCAATCAAAAAAGATTGTCATGACCAGAGTTGCGTACTTTGTCCGAAATGCAAGGATGTATTATAGGGACAGTTGTAGTCGATAACTGTTACGCGGTAAATATAATAATTATTAAAGCTACATTATGACTCATAATGTAGGGATGTCTTTTATTGTGGGACAGCCAGCCGAACTCAATAACAGCCGTGAACATGTGGTAATGTCGAAGAAACGACGTGGTAGAAACTGGTGTTTGACCGATGAAGTAATTAAGTTTGTCGGAAAGTATGCTGGATTAAAATATAATGATGCTCAAATATTGTGTACTGTGTGCAAAAAAGATATAATGGACTGGGATCAACGGTACTACAGGAAACGGATGTGCCATCATATGCTGAATTTAAGTTTGATCTAACGTACATGTTACTTGTTTGCAATTTACGACTTCGTTTACTCAATCAAGAACCATTTCAACAATTCTGGAATAACTGTAATGTTAGACCTAAATTACTAAATCGACGAACGAAATAAAATCTGAATTAGTAAATAAAAAACTGTGGTTATGCGTGGACGAAAACAGGAACAGATATAAAGAAACATTCTATTCTTAACGTTATAGTGCGCATACTGGTCCCTGTTAAATCATCACCTCCATTATTATTAGGGGTAAAAGACACTATGTACACTGATACAAGATACTTTAACACATTTTTAACTTTCGACAGAGCCACTATTAATGTTTGTTAATGATGGACCCAATACAATGCGCTGTGTATGCCGTTCTGCGGTAATTTGTTGCATATTGCATGCAAAATTCATACGTTTCATCTCGCGTCAGAAACTATTCGAAAATATTATCCAAAGATAGATGCATTAATTACAAGTACAAAGGCCGTGTTTAATAAGTCCCACAAACGTACTCGAGAATTTTACAAATAGTGGCCCCGTATCCTTGAATCACCACAACTGAAAACAAATGTTGAAACATATCTGATCTCATCCTCTATGTGATAACGAATCTTAAGCTAGTAAGAAATATTACTTAATTTACTACAGTACGCGGGCCTCATAATGTAGCTTTAATAATTATTAAATTTACCGCGTAACAGCTATCGATCTGCGAAATGGATACACACGTAGTACTATAGCTCGGGCCTAACTACTCCCGCTGTTGCTATTCGCATCGAACGACTGTCTCTACAATACATCTCTGCATTCCAGACAAAATACAGAACTCTAGTCATGATCGCTCTTACGTTTTACCGAACATTTTTATAAATATTCGTTTTACATTGTTATCAGAGCACCGAGTCACGTCAACAAACCAGTATCGCCGAGATGCGTGCGTGTACAAGGGTAATTTAAAAAGTTTTAATCCTCAACATGAAGATGGCGTTATTCATCAAAAATATTCTGGTAATAGCGCGTTTCAACACTCCCGTTTCTAGAACTACATAGGCGAAACGTTAACGTGCAGCACATTTGATTCCAAATAAAACTGTACCATAGCACTTCGAGAGCAACAATGCAGATGGTTTGCGTCATGTGTGCCTAACATATCATCTCCCGTTTTGATAATTATCGTTGGCCAACCCACTAACCTGATTTGTCCGTATGCGACTACTTTTTGGAGTTATCTCAAATCTAAGGTGTATATTAACAAACACTACACCATCCAGGAACGCAAAGCGATTAAAAATCGCTAATTGAGAATTTTCAAGAGAAGTTGGCTGAGTGAATACAGAGTGAAGGGAAGTACTTGACGGATATAATTCTTCGGAGTTAATTTATAAATTGTTCTCGTAAACTGCGCATTATACTAACTTTATTTCTATCCAATTAATTTCTGTTATTTTAAAATCTACGGATTTCAATTTGAAAAATATACGTTTCCTTTGACCGTGCCCTATACATTGTTCTTAATAAAAGCAAAAACGATAACCCATTCTTACAGCGAATTATTACAACATATGAAAAATGAGTCTTTTACAATAACGCTAAGTGAATATGGCGTTTGAAAAGTGATCTGTCATTAACATCTTTTAAAGGCACATAGCTAGTGTCATCTTTGCCAAAAATATACTGAACATACTTAATCTTCTAGTGTAGCATCAACGATGAAGATCAGCAATAATCATTTTTGCTTACGTCTTCTCAATAATATATAAAATAAAAAGTCTTGTCATATTGATCCGTGGATATAGCGTGAATAATTTATCCACGAATACAAAAAATAATCTTACCTGACTTTTCTGTCGCGGCAATACTCCATGTGATAATCTAAATATTCCCTTTCTTCCAAATAGATTTTGCAAAATGAGCATTGGACGACCTCTAAAAATAAACAAGAACACATGCTTTAAATATGGTTCTTACACTAGTTAAATTTACTAAGCTGTTCATAAAATATGCAACTATTTTAAAAAACACTGGCACATTTTATTTTCCTTATGAATACTATCCATATTAAAGAGTAGTGAATAGCTTATTAGTTCAGTTATAAAAAGAGAGATTCTGACCAGAAGATAAAAACTGTCGAGTGAGACCTTTTGAAAAGTTAGTTTTTATCAGATTTAGTATACGGTCAGTTATCCAATCAAAGTGCCCGGCTATGAACATGCTTCAGAGCTAATTACAACATCGGACAGCTGAATGTTCTTCCATGTCTCGTTCTTTAATGAATGCATATCCGTTAATGAATGCATATTTGGCGTGTAGGCTGATAAACGTGTCCGGCTTGTGCATTTATTGTATAGTTAGTCGTTGGCCATTGAATTAGGACCAGGAGAAGAAATAAAATAAAAGGTTGACCCAGGATAAAATACAGTACTGTGCAATAAAATTTGGGCCACCAGATAAATTCGACTTTTTGGTTTTATTTTTATAAAGTATTAAGGCAAAATAACGACATGATATGTACAACTGTTTATTAACATTATAATATAGTGATTAATACATATTTTTAAATAATATGAATTAATTTTTGTTAAGCTGCTCTTTGCTTTGGCACGGCGGCAATTCCTCTCGCCATGCTTCTACTACATGGCGCAGCTAATTTCTTCAGATCTCGATTATTGCGCCAAGTATCTTCAATATATCGTTTTAAAACAGCTGGTGTCGAATTTAGAGTTAAGTAAACAATCCGTTTTAAATTATTCTATACATTTTCGTTTGGATTTAAGTCTGGAGAGTAGTCTGGCCATGGCAAGGCCTACAAGTTGCTGAAAACAAATCTTTTAATAATTTTGCTCTGTGGCATGGTGCACCATCTTGCATAAATTTGTAAACAACATCTCCAGAACTTACAGAATCAATGTATGAAATTAGTACTGATTCCATTACGGATTTATACTGTACTTGGTTCATTGTACCGATGACATAATACAGAGGTCCTAGTTCCTTTCCTGATATGTAGGACCAAATCATAACATTTGGATGATGTTTAATTGTTGTAATTAGTGTAGATTCATGGACACACTCATGTGGTTGTAAGGAATTATTCCCAATAATTTTAACAGAAACTATGATATTTTCTCTGCATACCAAATAGCTCTAAATATTTCTAAGAAATGCGAATAGTCCTAAATTAATTGCGCGGTACTGCAAAATGACAAAGTATGTAAAAACCTAACTGATAGAGGACGCGACTAAAAAGATGCAGAAAGAATGATCAAGGACAGAACAATAGAGAGAAGAATAATACACCAGCACATGTCTGAGTGTTGAGTATGTATGTATGTATGAAAACTGCATTATTTATGGCTTAAATGTCTTTTTTATCTTTGCATTTCACTTAATAAAGCGCTAATATCTTGAAATCTATACACTGGCAAATGTTTGCACTTACCTTTCTCCGAAAAATTTCTTTTAACTTCTTCAGAACAAATGCTTTTGTGTTTGACCAAATATAACTCAGAACTAAATCCTAAGCAACAAAGTGTGCACGCATAAACATTTTCAACATTCCCCTGTGGAACAGGAATGAAATTTATTTCGACATTATCGTATTCTTCGCCGAAAAACAATAACAGTTCTTCACCCTCCCAAATTTCGCGAATACTGCGATAATATAGATTATTCTCATATTGGAATACGAGTAGATTTTGTTCTGAAATATTTCTGGTAGAATTGATGTACTGCATCCAATGTGAACACTCTGATTGATCGTTACGAAGTACGAATTTTCCCCTTTTTATCTTCCATGGATACTTGGGAGCATTTAATCCTATGTAAGGGCCAAATGTAACACCTTCAGGTATGGTTCTTAGAGCAAAGACACCGAAGCTTCCAAATAATTCTCTTATTTCTAAAATATTCTTTGGTACTTCTTCTTTTGGGTTATCTTTGCTACCAGCAAAGTTTTTGTCCAGAACATGTATGAGCATTCGACATTTGATGCAATAATCTTGGTAATTTTCATGACACTGGTCACAGCCTGCATGGAGTTACACAAATTTACTTCATTACTAATTGAATTCATTAATTATTGAGATGTTTTTTCATATGCATAAATGATTTTAAAACATAAGATCTTTTTAAGTTTAAGCTTATTAGTATATGAATTGAGGAATTTAGAGTTTCCACACTTTATAGTAAATTACATACAATTAAAAAAAATTAGTTTTAGTTCCCATTATTAAGAATATAAGTACCTGTATTGAATTCGAAGGATACAGAATAATTAGATAATATTGCAGAATGTTGTCAGAGATTTTAAAAATAATATTTTAAATATTTTGCAATTTTGTATAAATAAAATAAATTTAATTTACCTATTATTTATTTCAACATTAAAAAAAGTATTTTAGAAATAAAATGTTTTGTAAAAGAATTATCAAGCTGAACAATTACATATTAAGATTTATGTATAGTTGGTTAATTGTAAAGTGAATTATACAGTCCTTTATTACTTATCATATGTGTTTCAATATTTTATTTTACCTTTTTCAATAATTTGTCTCTGTCAACAAGATAGTATTAAGTGACTGTATAATATTAGACCCTTACTGTTAATTAAAAAAAAATATTTAGCAGTTACAGAATTGCTAACTCAACATATATACTTACATAGCTGTTCATCACCAAATTCTATCTTTATATCATTAGCAGCAAAAGATTTTGTTTCAATTTTAACGTTGTCATTTATTTCACTATTACACATTTCAGATGATAAAATTTCTGAATTCATTTTGTTTACGTATTCCTCTATACCAACTATGTTTTCTGAATATTGTATGTTAGTGATAGAGACATCTTCTATTTTAATTTCATCATTCATTTTATTTTGTGCTTCAATATCTAATTCCTCTATTTTAATTTCATCATTCATTTTATATTGTACTTCAATATCTACTTCAGCAATGAAGATTTCAGTGTCTTTTATGTCAGGTTTTGACTCTAACAATTCAGTCTTGATATTATTTATATCAACAGCAGTTTCACAAACAAATACTTTATCATCCTTATATTCGTCATTGTATTTTTCCTTTATTTTTGCCATACTTTCTAAAAACATTATTTATATTATTCTTCACAACTTCTTTTAAAGGCATTACCTTTATATTCAATGCACAAAAAGCAATCACTAAAATACTAAAATGAATATTTAAAAATTAAAAACAAAACATGCTTATACATATAACAAATTAATGTTAGTAATTAGTCAATAATTTAGACTAATTTAATCTGCATCAAAGACAAAATAAAAGAGAAATTATAACAAATTTGAAAATAGAAATTTCTCTATGAGCAAAGCTAGACCACTTCCAGCGCCATCTAGTATACGTTACATACTCCATTTTTCAAACTAAATATCAGATTGTTTCATTCTACTTATATCATTTGATTTAATATTTATTTTGTATAAATTTCTATTTCTTTTTAACTGAAATTACTATAAGTAACAATATGCATATATTTATTAGTGAAACTAGATCTTATTTACTTCTGTGCAATAACAGCATAACTGAAACAAAATAAATTACCCGAACTAATCGGTGCCAAATATTTAAAACAAGCAAGGCGTTATCTCATGGATAATGGATATTGTTGTTTAAGAAATAATAAAAACAATTTTTCCACGCTTCGTAATATGTTTATCACTTTTTCAAGTACTACTTTTTTATGCTAGAATTATGTAATTGAGGTTACTTTACCTTTAAGTTATGCAACTTTTTTAACTGTTGGAACTAGTCTAAATCCATATATACACATATTTAATCATTTCATTTCAACATCTTTTGATGTTATAAGTATATATTTCAATTAAACACATTTCAAGTTTCACTAGATTAAAACAATACGTTTACAAATTACAAAACATTTGATATTTTAATAGCATGGTTATAGCAGCAAATTACAAAAACTGGTAGTACGAAAGTAATTCTCAATATTAAAATAGGCTCTAAAATTTAAATCCACTTCCATTTGATTAAGAAACCAACAGTTACAGGCTAGGATTATGCTATTACTTCTTAAATAATTAAAATATTAAAATGGACATTTATTTTAATAGTGCTTTATTGGACTTTACTAAAAAAAAAATCTTCCTTAAAATTTATATATTTTACACATATATTCGAAGTGGGTTACAAAATATGACGAGGCCATTCTGCGAATAACTTCCATTTAGTTGTCAATCAAACACTAAACTAATACAAAGCTTTAATTTTCACAAGTTTTTGAAAATAGTTTTCACCTTATTTTATACACTTGTCCTTTGAAACTAGGCATCAAACCAATTCTGCCACGTTTATTCTGAAAGTTGGACACATCCATCGTCCCACAGTTTGAAAAGATTTTGTTCATTGGAAAACTTTTTCTTTTTCAGCCCGTTTTTCACATGTAAAGAACAGTACAAGGTCGCATAGGCGAGTTGAAGATCTTCGGACCGGTTCTTGCTGAATTCTAGGTACATACGTTGAAGCGATGAGCCAGATCGCCGCCCAGGTGAAAACCAGATGCCTAGTTGAGTGAGGACGAATGCTTTTAAATGTTTTAATAATTTTGGGCGAGCACTTCTCAGTGTACCACTTTCTTTTGTGTTTCTAGCACCATGCACTGCACATCTCTCACGACATTATTTTCGTGTTCCACTTTTAAACATTTGGAGTATCTCACGACACCGTGCAAGGCATCGTGCCATCTACTCATCGGTTAAGACATAGTATAACCAAAAGGAATAAACATTAAATGTTAGTGCAGAATTGTAACAATTGCCGGTACATGAATGCTCAGACATTTTTCTTTCTTACGATAACTTGCATTCCTATCGGATTCGAATATATTTCTAACGTTACCTCAACGGTTGAGGTTTTCACCTCGGACTTCGTATGATGTGGGTAATCATCTTATAGAAACACATCAATATTCAAAACCACGAGCAAGGTTGCCGTAAAATAGCTCTGTAGTTAGATAAGATGATATAACGAATTTATACTGACACAGTTCGGGAGCAACTAAAACAGATAGACCTAGTCACCGGTTGCAGTGTAGGCTTCATCTGATCTTGTCCACAGCATTTGGCAATTGGTTTCGCCATATTACAAAGCTTTTATAATATTCTCTGCATAAATAAATATTTTTATTATCATATATACGTAACAAAGTATAGCTGTTCACTACTTTTTAATACAACTCCCTTTCAAATTAAGACAATTAATTTTTTTCGCAATCTTATGCATTTTATGGTTTTCTAAATGCGATGTGAGGTTCGTTTTATAATCATATTCCAATCGGTTTAATTTCTTTCACATTTATGTCTTTTTTTTGTAGTCACATTTTAGACAGTAAAATCATTTTATTTTCTATTCAAAGTACTGTATTTGTTCGTCTCTTCGAACTTGATTTAAAGATTTTTTGTAACTGCACTGTCACTTGGATCATATTAGTTTTTTTGTTCACAATATTTTGAGGGACACTTCCAAAATTTTAATACACTCTATATATATATATATATATGTCTATAGTAACTAAACCCATATCATTAATATCATTGACATTGTGTTATACATAAGGTTTCCAAAATATGTGTCCCTTTTTCCAATCGTGGGCAATAAGTTCTTTTAAATAGTGTCACAAGACACTATCATAAGATGGAGTTCTATTTCAAACTTGAACATTTACAAGCGAAATGGTTTGTAATGGGCCGCGTAGAGGGGAAGAATGGAGGAGAAAACGCCATCTCATATGGTCAGTCTGAATGCAGCGTATAACATTGACTCCAGTAAATCCTAAAGAGTTGCATGAAATGTCGTTGCGGTTCACAAAAGTAACAAGTTTGGTGAGACGTTGGTGTTTTTAGGATTGTAGACTAATATTTATTTGAAAATAGCCTTGACGAAACAGTAAAGTGATTGTTAATTAAGAACGATATGTCGCTACATTGGAATATTTTGCTGAACCTTGCTTACGACGACTTGGCATTGACCCTAGTATTGCTTTTGGGCTTTAGCAATCCCACGAATCCGAGCTTGGCTCACCATTGGCAGGCAACGAAATTGGTAGATATGTTTACATATCGAACCGTACCACCAGTGATGGTTAGGACTGGTACCGGAGTCGAGAGCCCCCGGAGAATCCAGGCTTAACTATTTGATGTTGGACTCGCGGGAGCAGTGGTTGAAAACCCATGCGGACTAGAGGTGTTTTTTCCTTCGTCGGGTGAACAGCTGTATCTGCTCGGGTACATGTAGAGTAAGTAAGGATTTAGATAGATCTCTCCTACACCTGTAGGGTGTAGATGTTCCTGTAAAACCTAAAGCGCACAGGTGGCTCGTCTCGTTTCTCCATGTGAGCGCGCTGCTAAAGCGTACCTCAATCCCACTGTCATTGGTGGCTGTGGTAAATGTGTCCTCGCGGACTGTTGTCACCACACAAAATGTCAACAGACACTCGTGACCCGAAGACCCTCTACTTTCCACGAAACGATGCAACATATTATACCGCGCGAAACTATATGGCTGCTGTTCGTGGACATCGCTTGGTTTGCACACAATACGCTTCCAGAACACACGTCTTTCGAGAATCCCAATAGAAAAAATCTAGGACAGTAAGATCAGGAAACTGAACAGGCCGTTTATTTCATTTAATTAATTACAATAACTACCTACATACTGGTGCTCCCTATAGTGCCACTAGGTGTAGCACCGGTATTACCTTCTGTATGTCTACATCATTTTCTTTTTAGGTTATTACACTTACTAGCATTAATATTAAATAATATTTAGTCTGTAAGTGGATGTACTAATTAAATGTACTTCTGTCATCTGACAATAAAATATGATTATTATTTGTATTGTATTCACATTTGAGAGATACAAGGTGTCACATTTTACCAGCAATGTTTTCTACTTATGTGCCTTTTTAAACTGCTTCTATGATTTGTTTTGAACTCGCACCCTGAATAGTTTAATAGTATCATCTCATTCGTTAAAAATGCAATTCTTTAACGATATTGTTTCCATAAAACAGTTATAGAAAGTGAAAATGTATTGCTGAATGAAAGAGAAAGCAATTTCTGCGAAAATATTCTTAATTAAACCTACACGATTCCCATTCAAGGACAGTTTGTGCACATTGGAATTCGAAGCGTTTACTTGAATTATTGTTTTCCACCCATAAAGGACTTGTTTACCTTAGTACAAGTGCCTGTGAATATTTTTCTGATACAGTAAAGTGAAACTGTAAGTAACAACTCATCTTATTCTATCATCCGTATTGTGTTAGGCTAATTTCTCGGGTAGTGAAACACTTAGAATATCTGACGAAAATTACCACCGGATAGTGTTTATTCAACAATGAAGTCAGCAACAAATCTCAGAAGGAAGGCAATGTTCTAAGTCTTTAATCTTTAAATGTATCAAAAAGCATGAAGCAATCGGTTTGGCAAAGGCCAACAATAGTAAAAGAAAGTAATAATTAATATTTACGACTGACATCTTCGCGAAATATGACGAAATCATCTAAAGAATTAACAGAAGATCTTCGTAGGTCAGCAATAATTAAAATTAATATTACTGGAAAATTAATGTAAATGAAATATTTAGAGATTCTGCAACATGTTATACATGTAGGAACACAATTAATTGTAAATAATTACATTTTCCAGCACAATAACGATTCAAAGCATACAGCTAGGATAGTTAAGTATTATTGAAATGAAACTAAGCAGCAAGGAGTTGCACAACCTTAGTTTGGCCACCATAAAATTCAGATACAAATATTATTGAACGTGTGTGGGATTATTTAGATAAGGTATGGGCAACCTTTGACGTGTTGTGGGCCAAATTTTAATGTGCAAATACGTTCGCGGGCCACGTTTAAAAGTAGTGCATTTTAAAGAAGTGTTCTTAATTTTTAGCGATAGATGTCAGACATGAAATAATACGACAATGTCTCGCGAGCCAGATCAAATCTTACAGCGGGTCGGCAGTTGCTCACATATGATTTAGATCGGCGTAGAAAAGATCGTCAAATAATGTCAATCAACTTTTACATATCCGTTTGGAAGAATAGAATAACATTGCACAAGAATTTCTGACAAAACTGGTCGATAGTTTATCCAAACATGTGACAAGTGTAATATCTATTAAAGGATAGTGGTATTATTATCCTTATTTAGGACATAGAAGGAAGTTTCTCTTTTTTTTTTTAAAATGATGCAGAACAATGAATTTTCTTCTACAGTGGTTACTTACTTATGTACACTAATGCACATTTTGAACGACGCAACACCAAGGGAGTAATCGCGTGAGAACCCCTACGCATATCAATAATACGATTAGTAAAAGTTCGACCACCGTCAAATAACACTCTAAAGTCCTCAATCGTCACAGTAGATGTTAAAAGATCGTTGCTAATGTGACAAAATCAAAGAGATATTTTTCCCGGGAAAGCGCAATACACACCGTTTGAAAATTACGAGATTCAGATTGTTCCGTACACACCAAGCCAATATTAAATTATTTTTCTGTAGAAAAACTGAAAACTTATGGGCCACCCTCGTAAATATTCACTTATTTGTTTTATGTTCACATTCCAGGCTTTTACAAAGCTTCACTTTTTACTCACAATGTTTTGTACTTAAGTGCCTTTTCAAACTACTTTTATGATTTGTTTTGAATTCGCATTCTGAACAGTTTAAAAGCATCACATCCTCTTCGCGATGTTTCGCATACATATGCTTCTTCAAACTGCATTTATCGCTTGCTTTATGCTCACATTTCGGGCACTTTAATAGTTTCGTTTCGTCTTCACAATGTTTTGCATTAGTATGTCTTGTCAAACAATATCTGTAGTTCGTTTTATAGTCACATTTCGGACATTTAAATCTTTCCATTTTCTCTTCGCGATGTTTCACGTTTATATGTATATTCAAACACCATTTACTGTTGGTTTTGTATTCGCATTCCACACAATTAAATCGTGTTATTCTTTCTCCGCGATGTTTTGCATTTATGTGTTCTTCTAGACGCGATTTTTTATTAGTTCTGTACATACATTTCGAGCAATTATATCGCGTTATTCTTTCTGCGCAATGTTTTATATTTATATGTTCATTCAAATGGCATTTGTTGTTTGTTTGGTGCTCGCATTCGGGACACTTAAAACGTTTCTCTTTTTCTTCAGTGTGTTTTGAATTTATATGAATTTTCATATACCATTTATTGTTTGTTTTGAATTCACATTCCGGGCAGTTATAACGTTTTATCCTTTCTTCACAATGTTTTGCATTCATGTGCCTTTTCAAACTCTCCTTATGGTTTGTTTCGAACTCGCAGTCCATACATTTAAACTCCATCACTCTTTCTTCGCGATGTCTTGCTTTGATGTGCTTTTTTAAACTGCATACGTATCTTGTTTTATGCTCGCATTTTGGACATTTTAATTGTTTTGTCTCGTCCTTACAATGCCTTGTATTTACGTGTCGTTTCATACAAGATTTGTAGTTCGTTCTGTACTCACATTCTGGACATCTAAACCTTTTCATTTCATCTTCGTAATGTTTCGTATTTAAATGCACTTTCAAATACCATTTATCGTTTGTTTTATATTCGCATTTCGGACATTTAAGTCGTTTTGTTTTCCCAGCACAATGCTTTGAGTTTGTATGCTTTTTCAAACACCATTTGTAGTTTGTTTTGAATTCACATTGCGTACATTTAAATTTCTTTCCTTCACAATGTTTTGCGTTTATATGTTTCTTCAAACACATTTTATTGCTTGTTCTGTAGTCGCATTCTTGACATTCAAATTGTTTCGATTTCACTGCGGGATGTGTTGCGTTTACGTGTTTCCTTAAGTTCGATTTATATTTTGTTTTGAATTCACACATGAAACATTGATGGTATTCTTTTCCTTCAATGTCAATATGTATATTAAGAACGTGTAATTTAAGAGTTTCTTTTCGTTTAAATTTTTTATGGCAAATTTCGCATTTGTACGCTTTTACTTCGTAATGTTCGAGAGAGTGACTCTTCAAGTCACTTCTGTATGTTGTTTTGTATTCACATTGTGCACATTTGTAAATTTGGCGTTGCTGTTTGGTGCGCTTACTCAAAATTCTTGAACGTTTCTTTATTCCCACCGTATCTTCATCTGGAGAAGACGGAATATAATGCCTGAAAAAAAATTAATTTATTATGGAAAAGCTTTAACTCACAAGTAAATCTGGCGATTTAGCTTTCGATAAAACTTTAAAGATTGAAAGAATACCTTCATATTATAACACATATTCTACAGTTCGTACAGTTCCCTCCAAAAATTTGTAATAATACTAGTTAGTAACAATAATATGCCTTTATAGTCTAGCAGGTATTACACCCACTTTTATAATAGTAATAAATATCATAAATAAAATATAATTTGGGCAGCTGCTGAATTACAAAAAAAAATAAAGAAAATACTAATTTAAACTAAAAACACATAAGAAAGGTACACGTTTTAGTATATCAGCCTTAGCCGTTGGTAAATTGAAAATGTATCCAAATCTGGCAGAAACTTTTGGGCAGCCACTGTCGATAGTAAAAAATTCACTTTCAATTTTGTTGTGTATTAGACTCTACAGAAACTTCGAACAGTGTTCATTTCTTCTATCCATGTCATATTGTACTGCCCAAGTCATTTAAAGGTTAGTGTTAACACGTTCGTGGACGTGAATTCATTTTCATAGTGATGAAAAATGACATGAATGGTATAGCATTAAATTTTTAAAACCAATTATTATTCTAGTAATTTGATATAAACTTAAATTTTTGTAATTATGCATTTCAAAGTATTGACTAACTTATTCATTAAGTACTTTCATATTATTTTATCATTTCTCTGTATATTTACAAAATTTCCTAAACCTGCAAATTGAGTAAACTAGTAGTGTAACACGACGTGAATACTATAGCATCTGTATTTCGTCGACTTCTAACAGAGAATGTACTCTTTCACAGTGAATTGTTCTTCTATGAATAACTTATCTTCTGCAATGCGCCTTATTTGTCGCAGCATTTCCGTGATATGCTTCAGTGCGAATTTAATATCAAACCGAAAACAAGAAAAATGAATTTACACAAGAACGCGCGAATTTTGCGATTGTTTGATTCTGATTCTAATTAAGACATCAAAAATTCGTTCAAATTGGGCAAACGATCCATTATATTACCATCCAATTTTTGCGGCATCCATGACAGGGTGCAGGTTTAAACAGTTATTGCGTTGTTTGAATTGTGAATCCCTACCAAATAATGGCCCACTATTTAAGATTTCCGAGTATTTGAAGCTTGTAAATAGTTCATTCCAAACCGCATATAAACCTGAAAAAATTTACCATTAGATGAATCAATGATGCTGCATCGCGGAAGACTAAGTTTTCGGCAATGTATGAAGCCCAAAAAGAATAAGTAAGGAATTCAATTCTATGAGCTTTGGACACCTGATGGTTATGCTTTCAATTTGGATATATATTTAAATATGTATATCCATATCATAGAATTGAATCCCATACTTATTCCTTTTGAGTTTCATACATTGAGGAAAACTTAACTCTTGTGCCATGCATGATAAATTTTTTCAGGTTTATATGCGGTTTGAAATTGTTGAATCCCATATTACCATATTACACCCTATATTACAGATAAGGGAGACTCCTCATTTGATATTTTGCCTTTAGGCAATTCTGTGGTTATGAGAGTAATGGAACCGTATTTATCGAAGGGCAATTCGTTATTTATGAACAACTGCTACTAGTATTACATTAAGCAATCAATCACTTAATTTGACAACTCATTCCACTGGAACTTTACGTACCAATCGCAAAAAAAATTAAAGAGGGGAGAACATATATGGAAAAGACAGGCCTACGTATATGTTAGTAAAGTGGAAGGATAAACGGGACGTACTTTGCATTACAACGAAAAATCATCCTAAAATAATTGACGTACAGGATAAATATGGTATCTGGAAAGAAAAGATGATAGAGATTGCTAATTACAATGCAAATATGTCTGGCATAGATAGATATGATCAAATGATATATTATTCCTCACATAAAAAATCTATCCGTTGATACAAAAAGATACTATCCCATCTACTAGATATTTCTGTATGGAACTCTTATTATATTTATAAGATAAATGATTCGCATATTAGTTTTCTCAATTTTAGAGACAATCTCATAAATACGATTTTAAAAATACCACAGAATTCAAATGGACGTGATTTCGTGCTTGAGAAAGACAAATCGCAAAGGCACGTCAAATACACTCCGACAACAGATCTTCAAGATGCATACTATTCTGCAGCAATCAAGGAAAGCTAGTCAAAATTTCAAGATAGCTTAAAACAGATTTAAAAACTATTCAGAACAATTACTTTTAGTGGAGGCAATAGAAGAATTAGAAAGTCCTTCCCTGTCGTTTGTGGAATCTATCATAATTATGAAAGATGTTCATGCACAGCTATGCGCGGTAGAAGACGCAAAAAATTCTTTAGTTATACAGAAATTTGAAAGTGTTTTAGACAGGGGTTCAGATTTTGTCACATTAAGATACATTTGTGCGCCTATTGATACGTTAGGTGTTTTAAAGATTTTTAGAACGCTCGGTTTCTGCATATAAACATATTTTTTCGCAACGTCGCACTCAATTTGCTAAAACAACTGCGGAAACACACCTAATGTTGCAAATATTTAACCGATGCTGTTCACTTTGTGAGTTCACGCAAGATGTTTAGAATGGTAAATGTTTCATCTCGTCTTATAAATTTACAACTTATTATTTCTTTAATGTGCATACTATAAAGCGCATGACTATCACGCGCACCTCAATTTTGCATGTATGTTGGAGTTAATACACATAAGAAGAGGGACGAGGCGAGACTATGATGAAGTGGTAGTGGTGAGGTGCATTCTTGTTTTCAAATAAGATCAAATTAGTTGTTTATTACTCATAATGTTAAAGAAATAGAAAATGTATAGCAAAAACTGTTTTTAAATTGAGCGTATACTAAAAATGTGAAAAAAATGGCAGGCTAATATTTCTACCAAAAGAGTATAATAGAAAAAATAGATATACTGTTACAAAGTACATCTTATATGTTAATTCTATATATATATATAATGTGGCGTTCGGTCTCAATTATTTTTAAGAATAGCCTGGATAACTGAACTAAAACTGATTAAGACGTATTATAGGGAAGATATTTCTATCTACTCTTTCAGACTCGCTCTGCTATTAGCTTTCCGTTCAGGAAACCTGCGTTTCTAATTATTTAAACTATAAATACAATAATTTTATATTATTGTTTGTTAAAATAAATATATTTTTATATTATTGTTTGACTCTTCTTTAAAATACATGCATTGAGGAATACATATTAAACACGGTTCTAATAAAAAAAAAAGAAGTACTGTTTTACAAAGTTGGGATGGTCTGAATCCTACTTCAAAATTATGTTACAGATATGTGTTATATATCTAATTTATTCATTAGTAAACTGGAAGCTAATCTTACCTGGCATTTTTCTGACAACAATACACCATGTGATAATTCAAGTATTCGCTTTCCTCCAAATAAATCTTGCAAAATGAACATTGAACGATCTCTAAAAAGTAACAGAAACAAACGCTTCAACTTGTTTATTACACAGTTAAACTCTTTCTATAGTATGCCAATAAAATCTTGAGCAATTACAAATAACCTTTTTACAAATTGCAGCAACCCCATGGTTGATAAATTAAGCAATTGTTTCATCTGAGTCAGAAGCATCTTTTGTCGTCAGAGAAAGTATAGAATTATGGGTGAAGAAAAAATATAATTAACCAATATCGATGGGGTTACTACAATAAGTAGAATGATGTAAAGATATATTACAGAACGGCGCACATTCGTTTGCGACTGAGACCACAGTGTTAACAAAAATGAATATTTATGCAAAACAGTTTCAAACAATATTTTTATGCTTGTTCGAAAAGACCTAAAAATAGTATATAATTAACCAATATCGATGGGGTTACTACAATAAGTAGAATGATGTAAAGATATATTACAGAACGGCGCACATTCGTTTGCGACTGAGACCACAGTGTTAACAAAAATGAATATTTATGCAAAACAGTTTCAAACAATATTTTTATGCTTGTTCGAAAAGACCTAAAAATAGTATAGTTCCTGTTGTTTGTCGTTTATATAAGATCGAAAGGTTTATGCAAACATGGATCCAGAGATATCATTAGTAAGGTTGAACAATTCTCCGTAGATGATACTCTAGGTCGAGGCATTTTACGAAATACTACAGTAAGGCAAAACAGAGCTATAGCTAGTTTCTTTAGTAATAAAAATAATTACAACATATACCATATATTCTTATTTAGAAGAACCAATACATATCAATTCCATTGATTAGAAGGTTTCTATTAGCTTTATCAAAACAGACGTATTTGTGTTTGGCTAAGTGTAACTCGGAACTAAACCCCAAACAACAAAATGTGCAAGTAAATATATTCCCAATACTTTTCTCCGTAACAGGTATGAAATCCATTTCCAGATTTTCGTCCAGACCACCTTCATATTTTTCACCAAAATACACCAACAGTTCTTCACTCTCTAAAATTTCACGAATACTACGATAGTATAGATTGTTTTCGTGTTGAAATGGAAGTAAATTGTGTTCAGAAGGACTTCTGACGGAATTGATATGACGCATCCAATGCAGAAGCTTCGACTTATCGTCTTCAATTACTACTTTTCCTCTTTTTACCCTCCATGGGTATTCAGTGCTTACTCCAATGAAAGGACCAATATTACACCTTCGGGTATAGCTTTTAGAGACACACATATTCAAATGATTTTCTTATTTCTAAAATATTTTTTGGTATTTCTATTTTTGCCTTGTTATTCGTGTTATCGGTAGCATTTCTATCCAAAATATGCACGAGCATTTGACATTTTGTGCAATAATCTTGATAACTTTCATCGCAGTGATCGCAATCTGTTAATTAAAAGTACTTAAATTAAATACATTTAGATAGACATAATCACCCATTGCAGATAAATATTACACATACCTAAGGAAAATAAAAGTGTTCTCGTGACAATTATTGACATACACCCTGTACAGCAAAAGTCTTAATATCCTACATTTTTTCTTTCTTCTAAAAAATTTTGCAGATACAATTGAATTGTATAAAATGTTATTTAACACAAAATAAAGTAATTTGCACTCTTTTAAAAACATAAACAAATAAACACGGACTTTTTCCGTCCATAATGAGAAATAAAAAAGTACTTCGAATTCAAAAAATAATTGATACCTCTCGTACATTGAAGTAGTCACTTGTGGAAAGAAAATAACGGTAAATTTAAATTGTAAACATTTCTGCTGCTCTCTGATGTTTTTCGATCGCAAACTATTATTTGTGTTGCATCTTTCGACATCGATTCGCAGTTAGCAAAGTGTTTAACTGAGAAAAGGGAATTAATAATAGATGAAAAGAAAATTATTATAAAGTGTCATAAGTGTCAGATATCAGAAGAATTGTTGAAAGAAGTAAAGCTACCATGCAAAAAGTCATAAAACGATTCAAAGATGAAAAGAGAATTAAAAATAAGAAACATCTGAGCGTTCTCAGAAGTTAAGTGAGAAAGAAGAACGCATTATTAAGCGAGTGAGTGAAAAAAATTCTTGAAAGTGCTCTAAAGATAGCTCGAGCTCTTAAAATGTCTTTAAATACTATCGTGTCAGCGGATACAGTGACGATATCTATCAAAGAGGACCATAATAAATCACATGCATCCATTTCAGGGGTTTGTCAAGGTATTCGGTATACTATTCCATTCTTCTTGCAATATGTTCCGCAAGTGACTTGTTGAAGTAGGACACACTTTTCGGACTCTCCTGTCCAATTTATCCCATAACAATTCTATGGGGTTTAGGTCGGGGCTTTGCGGTGGTCATGTTATTATTTGTAAGGCATTATTGTTCTGTTCGCTATTTAAGAAATTCTAAATTTTATTTAGAAATACAAGTATATTTGAGAAGAGAATAGTAAATTTTATTATTTAATCTTCTGATCACAACCAAGGCACAAGTTAATTAAAACGGGTTAACATAACACTTACCTTTCTCTGAAAAATTTCTATTAGCTTCCTCAGAACAAATGCTTTTGTGTTTGACCAAATATAATTCCGAACTAAATCCCAAACAACAAAGTGTGCAGGCATATACTTTTTCAACGTTGTCCTCGGTAATAGGATTGAAATCCATTTCGATATTTTCGTATTCTTCACCAAAGAACAATAACAGTTCTTCACCTTCCCAAATTTCGCGAATACTGCGATAGAATAGATTATTTTTATGTTGGAATATGAGTAGATTTTGCTCCGAAATATTTCTAGTAAAATTAATATAATGCATCCAATGTGAACATTCTGATTGATTGTTACGAAGTACGAATTTCCCCCCTTTTATCTTCCATGGATACTTGGGAGCATTTAATCCTACGTATGGGCCAAATTTAACACCTTCAGGTATGGTTCTTAAAGCAAAGACACCCAAGTTTCCAAATGATTCTCTTATTTCTAAAATATTCTTTGGTATTTCTTCTTTTACCTTGTTTTTGGTACTGGCAAAATTTCGGTCCAGAACATGTACGAGCATTAGACACTTGGTGCAATAATCTTGGTAATTTTCATGACACTGGTCGCAATCTGCATGGGGTTACATAAATTTACTTCATTATTAATTGAATTCATTAATTGTAAATTACTGAGAAATAATATCATGAGTTTAATTTAATTCATTTAGTTTACATTCAACATTTACAATTAACATTTCGTTACAAAAAATTAGTTAAAAGGGGACGTCTTTTCTTTTCTTATATGTATAATTCATTTTAAAACATAAGATTTCTTTTAATTCAAGTTTATTGGTATAAGAATTTATTCAACACAGGCGTGCATCGGGAAATTTTGAGTTGCATTCCCGAATTTTGTAGTAGATCCATTATTAAGGACTTTAAATATTTAATTTTTCGCTTGTTATTTCAAATATCTGTATTGAATTTGAACGATACAGAGCAATTGGATAATCTTGCAGAATGTTGTCAGAGATATTGAGAATGACATTTTCAACATTTACTGTAATTTTGAATAGATAAAATACATTTAAGTTACCTATTATCTATTTACTTCAACATTAATGAAGTTTTTGAAATATTTTCAAATGAAATACAATAGTATTTCATGAAAGAATTATCAGACTAAACAATTACTTACTAGGATTTATATCTGATTGGATAATTATATGGTGAATTTCGCAGTCCTTTATTACTGAATGGTCATACACGTTTCAGCATTTAGTGTTTCGCAATAATTTGTGTCTGCCAATAAGAATAGCTTTAAAGCTTTAATGGCTGTATAACATTAGATGTTAATAGCTAATACATATAAAATCTAGTATACCAACAATGTTCAGCAGTTGTAGTAATGATAACTCAACATATATAATTAACTATACTATGGTGGTAACTTACTTATGCACACTATTGTATATACTTACATAGCTGTTCAACATCAAATTCAATCTTTATATCATCAGAAGCAAAAGGTTTTGTTTCAATCTTAATTTTGTCATTTATTTCACTGTTACACAGTTCGGATGACAAAATTTCTGTGTTTATATTGTTCACATATTCCTTTATACCAGCTATATTTTCTGAATATTGTGTGTCTGTAATAGAAACATCTTCTATTTTAATTTCGTCACTCATTTTACTTTGACTTTCAATACCGGATTCTGCAATGAAGATTTCACCACCTTTTATGTAAGGTTTTGATTCCAATAATTCGGGCTTGACATTATTTGTATCAACAGTAGTTTCACAAACAAATACTTTATCATCCTTATAATCGCCGATATCATATTCTTCGTTTAGTTTTGCCATATTTTATAACAACATTGAATTATTTGTATTACTTTTCTCAACTTATTTTAGATAGTATCCTTCTATTCAAATATTCAATTAATAAATGCAAATCACTAAAACGAATGCTAAAAATTAAAAACAAAATATGCCTTTAGATATAATAATAATTTAGACAAATTTAACTTACACATTAGGCAAAATCATTAATAAATTATTAAAAAATTTTAAAAATATTAACTGCATTTCTCTATGAATAAAAACTTCAAACAACTCCAGCGCCATCTAATATTTGTAATATGTTTGATTCCACCATTTATTAAATAAGTAAAACACACATTCGAATATTATTTCATTCTATTTCTATCATTCAATTTAATATCCATTTTATTTTGTGCAAACACATCACAAATTTTTATTTTTTTTTTAAGTGAAATTACTATTATTAATGCATCAATATATATATATATATATATGCAATAGTTTATAGTTTTGTTTGTTAGTATATAGTATGGTAAATCACATTTTAATGATTTTTAAATTTTTTAAATTAATCTAGTTTTTGTAAGAAAAAGATAATAATTAGGAGCATGATTAAGATATTGTACATGTTATTGTTTTAGAACTCCTGATGAAGCTATAAATTTATAGCGAAATATAGAGGATAAAACAAAAGATTGGTTTTTCATTTTCTTAACAGTTGACCGAATACCCGACGAACTATTAATTTGGATTATCTTATACACGGTCGACCAAAACAGTTTCAACAAATTATATATATACTTATTAATGCAACCAAACTTGATTTACTTATACCTATATATATATATATATATATATATATATATATATATATATAGAGAGAGAGAGAGAGAGAGAGAGCTGATCTAATAATATAAAAAGAAATCTACTTTTAATAAAGTTTCCATTCAATAAAGTGACATCTTCTGCCGTTTTCGGAAAGCACGATTAGAGCATCATTTTTAAGTGGTATGTATGCACTCCTATAGAAAGCTGTTTGCTAAAATAAGGTTTTATTTTAAACGTTTTTCGAAAAATTAATAAGCAAACAATGTAACAAAGTAATCAATACTTAAAATTAAAAATTCTTAAAATTTAATAAGATTTATTTAAAATAAATAGCTATCACATCAGACAGCTCAAGATATACAATTTTCAAATACATTGTCTCGAAACAGTATTTTATTATAAAATCTCTGTTTATTGTAAAAACTTATATATATATATATATATATATATATATATATATATATATATAATCTCCAAAAATAATTAAGCATGCAGTTGAAGAGTTTTAATTATTGTTATAAATAACTTTCTATTATTCTATTATTGAACTCTGAAGGTTCTTAGATGTTAACATTTGGGAAAAAAATTCATTTAATAATGACTGGTCACTGCTGTTTAATTTTTCTAAAGTTTTAAATTTACATACATACATACATGATCAATATTAAAAATACACTTGCAAAGAATATCTTTACTTTTTTTCAACATTTGAACTTTCATGTTTGTCCAGTATAATTGATAACAATTCTAAAAAATACTTGGAAATAGATTTAAAATTTGAAATGTCAAGTAAAATCATAATACTAAGAGGAAATAAAATTAATTTAGATACTTATGGTTGGGTGTAATACAATAACATTTGTCAAATGTGAACTTTGCATAGTTTTCCAATTAAAACATCTATAATATATCTGATGGAAATGATATACAAGATTTAAAGATAGAAATGTTAATAATGATATTTTGAAGAGAAGAACCCATGTATTGAAGATTCCCATATTTTTGATTAGATTGATGTAAGTTTATCCTCAGAACTCCTAACTGCACAGTTTCAATAGCCTAACATTGCCATGTCTACCATATAAAATTAATATTTCTACTATACTGTATTTCAAGGAGAGACAAATTTCTGATGACCCAAGTGGCAGTTAATTCTCGTTAGTTAAGAACAAGGCAAATCACATAGCTACATCTATGGTGACATACTATTTGAACTTTTTTAAACTAAAAATAAAACTATACGTGTTTTTTAAACAAATGTCTTATCTACACATATAAAAATAAGAATATTAATGTGTGGATTATGAAACAATACTACTGACTTATTTACTTTTCTATTTAAATTGTCACGAATTTTATAGGTAGTAATTTGGGCTTGGTGTTTGTTCATAAATCTCTCTCTTTTTGAAACACAGTATATGTAAAACTTAAAAATATACATAATAATAAAAATATTTACATGGTTTATTATTTACAATTTATGTACTTTTATTCCTTCTAACAAGTAGTTAGATAACTCACTAATTAATGACATAATTGCAATTTGTTGTACTCTTGTATTATTATTACAATAACAAAAATATATAACCACAAACCTTACGAAAGTAACATAAACGAATTTAACTCGTCTTTTTTTCGTGAAATAAAAACCAAATTGACGCCAGAAACACAAAAGTCACTATCAATAAACTATGCCTTCACGCGCGTGATTTTAAGGCTGAACATCGTTCTTGACCCTTGTCTTAACTACCGGCCGGTGAATTTATGACCAAAGGTCGCGTTGTCTTAATTAATTTAGAAATGACATCAGAGAAGGTTATTCATTCGCCGATTTGAATGAATATTTGTCCTAACATTGAAAGTGATATGTCGTATGTGATTTCTTTATGAAATCAGATTTGAGTGAAACCGCGGCCACCGGTTTGCTGTCCGTACGCGTCGCGAACGCGATTTGTGTGAAATTTTGCAGTTATGATGGGGGAACAAAAACCAAGCCGCGCCACTGCTTGTAAAAAAAAACCCCAAATCCAGAAATTCGCGGGCGTCCCTCGCGTATCTCGTTACCGATTTTAATGGAAATTAGTGACTGAAGGTCACGCGTCGATTGGCCAAACACGCCGTGTATTGGTGGCTGAAACAGATATATTATCTGCTGGAACAGAAAAGTTTATTATACATAAACATGAAATTTTACATGGTGTATTGTTACAATATACCGTGTGATCGAATGTGGTGTTTGTGTTTGTCGTCTTAATGATGTTCGTTAATGTTATGTAAGGATTGAGTGTGGTCTTTTGTGAGGGCCAGCAAACAGGTTAAGGTCGATGTCGGATATGAGTGGATTTTCGTGTACAGGAACTCCAGAAAAATATTTTCTGGAGAGTTCGTGTATGTGATCGGAAATGGTGGGAATTTGAAGGTCGTTATGTATTGTGGTGTTTCTGGTGTACCAAGTAGCACCAGTGAGTACTCTGAGTGTTTTGTTTTGTGTTACTTGTAGTTTTTGAATGTGTGTCTTCGCCGCATATCCCCATGCGGGCGCCGCGTACGTCATCTTCGGTCTGATGACCATCTTGTACAGCATCGTCTTCAGCCTGAGGTCCAGCTTGCTTTTATGATGCAGAAGTGCGTACAGCTGCACCATTGCGGCAAGCCCACTATCAATAAAATAGTGCCTTGTTTCATACATTTGCTCTCTATAGGTGTAATTCGCTTATTTTATTTTAATCTATATTATCACTTCCCATATAAATGAATAGAGAAGTAATTGTACAAATTGAAATAAAATATGCAAATTACTTGAATAGGTGACATATGTAAAACAAATAAAGGCCTATTTTATGGATACTGGCTTTTTGTTATTGATTTGGTTATATTTCACAAAGAGAAGAAAATTTCATTTGTTTTTTCTAAAATTTTCATTATGAAATAATTAGCTTTTGACAACATTTCATAGTATATTTACTACTTTCTAGTGCTAAATATTTTTTATGTTATAATAGCTATAATTATGTAACAGAGGTTATTTTACCTTATAATTATGTCTCTTTTATAATTGATCGGGTCTAGTCTAAATCTCTAGATACATATACACGCATTAACAATTCGATTTCATTTTTTGAAGTTTTTTGATATGAAATTTCAATTAACCCCACTTCAAATTGTACTAAACTAAAAGAATATGTTTATAGGTTACAAATACTTAGTTTTGATGTTTTAATAGCGTTGTTATGGTAGCAAATTAATAGAAAAACTGGGATTATGAAACTGTTTTTTAGTGTTGAAATAGGCTTTAAATTTATGTTCACTTCGGTTTAATTAAGAAACAAATTTATATAACATATATTTTTTAGGATTCTGCTATTATTTCTCTAAATTTATGTATTTTATATTCGAAATGGTTTCCAAATATTACAAGGGCAATTCTGTACATAACTTCTGTGTGGCTGTCAATCAAACACCAAACTAATACAAAGCTTTAATTATTACAATATTTTGAAAATAATTCTATGCATTTATCGATTCTTTGAGACTAATTCCTTACTGTTTCTTCTGAAAGTTGGACAAACCTACCACACTCTAAAAATACCTTAATTGGACAACTTACTCCATTTCTTACTAAATTCTAGGTACCCACATTGCAGATGTGAGGCAGATCTTTGTTATGAAAAACCATGTTTTGCGATATTTTTCGATTGAAGATTGGAAAAACTAGTACAAATTTTGTCATTTGTAAATCATTTCTTGGAAGTATTAATTTTTATAATAAATTTCATTTTTACAAGTGACGTTCTCTTTACCACAGGTGAGCTCCGGCCATGAATCTCGACTTGAAGCAATGATCGAGTGTTAGTTTCATTTCGACCCACGGAAAATTATAGTGATGAAGCTGGACAGAAAAAAATTTAAACATCTACCATTAGATGTTTAAAACCGCGAATGGCACCGGGTTTCTATATTTTGCAGAGAATATTATGAATCCTTTCCTAAACTCCTTAAATGAAGAAGAAAGACCATACACCTTCATGCATGATGGAACACAGTGATATACAGAGAAATCGATAAAAAATCTGTTTCAAGAGCATGACTTGTACCCAGGACCAGAAACTACTTTGTGTACCAGTTATTATTTGTTTCGTATTTACATTTCACTTTTTACTCACAATGTTTTGTATTTATGTGTCTTTTCAAACTACTTTCATGATTTGCTTTGAATTCACATTTTAAACAGTTTAATAGCATTTCTTCGCGATGTTTTGCATTCATATGCTTTTTCAAACTGCAATTATCGACTGCTTTATGCTCACATTTCGGGCATTTCAATAATTTCGTTTCATCTTCACAATGTTTTGCATTTGTATGTCTTTTCAAACAATATTTGTAGTTGGTTTTGTAATCACATTTCGGACATTTAAATCTCTCCATTTTCTCTTCACGATGTTTGATATTTACATGTACAGTTAAGCACCATTTACTCTTTGTTTTGTATTCGCATTCAATACAATTAAATTGTGTTATTCTTTCTCCACCATGTTTTGCATTTATGTGTTCCTCCAGACGCGATTTTTTTGTAGTTCTGTACTTACATATCGAGCAAATATATCGGGTTATTCTTTCGGTGGAATGTTTGATATTTACATGTTCTTTCAAATGACATTTGTTGTTTGTTTGGTACTCGCATTCGGGACACTTAAAACGTTTCTCTTTTTTTTCAGCGTGTTTTGAATTTATATGAATTTTCAAATACCACTTGTTGTTTGTTTTAAATTCACATTCGGGGCAGTTATGTGGTTTTATCCTCTCTTGACAATGTTTTGCAGTCGTGTGTCTTTTTAAACTCTCGTTATGATTTGTTTCGAACTCGCAAAACACACACTTAAACTGCATTGCGCTTTCTTCGCGATGTTTTGCGTTGATATGCTTTTTTAAACCGCATATATAGCTTGTTTTATGTTCGCATTTCGGGCATTTTAATTGTTTTGTTTCCTCCTTACGATGCCTTACGTTTACGTGCCTTTTCATACAAGATTTATAATTTGTTCTGTACTCACATTCCGGACATCTAAACCTTTTCATTTCATCTTCGTAATGTTTTGTATTTAAATGCACTTTTAAATGCCATTTATAATTTGTTCTGTATTCGCATTTCGGACATTTAAGTAGTTTCGCTTTCCCAGCCCAATGCTTTGAGTACGTGTGCTTTTTCAAACACCATTTGTAGTTTGTTTTGAATTCACATTGCGTACATTTAAGTCTTTTTCCTTCACAATGTTTTGCGTTTATATGTTTCTTCAAACACATTTTATTATTTGTTGTGTATTCGCATTCTGGACATTTAAATCGTCTCGCGTTCTCTGCAGGATGTGTTGCGTTTAAGTGTTTTCTCAAGTTCGGTTTATACTTTGTTTTGAATTCACACATATAACATTGATGACACTTCTTTGCTTCAATATCAATATGTTTGTTAAGAACGTGTAATTTAAGAGTTTCTTTTCGTTTAAATTTTTTGTGGCAAATTTCGCATTTGTATGCTTTTATTTCGTAATGATCAAGGGAGTGACTCTTCAGGTCACCTCGGAACGCTGTTTTGTACTCACATTGTGAACATTTGTAGATTTGGCGTTGCTGTTCGTTGCGTTTATTCAAAATTTTTGAATGTTTCTTTATTTCCACCGTATTTTCACCTGGAGATGACAGGATATACCTGAAAACAAATGAATTTATTATGGAAACGCTTCGACTCAGAAGTGATTACCGGCAATCCAGAAATTTGCGTGTTTAAATCCTTTTTTATTTATTATAATTATTTTGATTATTATATGTCAGGTTGTTACATATGAAATGTCCGATTTTGTAAGGAATAAAAAAGTCTAAATTTAAAAAAATATAAATATTTATTCTGCAAAATAGTCTCCATTTACATCAATAGTTTGTTGCCAACGGCCTGGAAGCTGAAAAATTCCCTTTGAAAAGAAATCTAGGTTTTGACGGCTCACATATTGCTCAAACACTGCTATTACAGACTCCCGGTCAGGGAAGTCCCTATTTTTTAAGTGATTGTCTAAACTTCGGAAAAAATGATAATCAGTTGGCGAAAGGTCAGGTGAATAAGGTGGATGAGGGAGAATTTCGTAACCAAATTCTGAAAGTTTTTGGATTGTCTGTCGTGCAACATGAGGTCTTGCATTATCATGAAGAAGTATGGGTCCATGTCTATTGACTAGTGAGGGCTGCAAGCGGCTCAATTTTCCATGCATAGTTTCCAGTTCGGCACAATAGGACGCTGCCGTGATGGTTTCACCAGGTTGCAAGAATGAATAGTGAATAATACCCTTACTGGTCCACCATACAGTCACCATAATCTTTCGCGGGTGAAGTGATGCTCGTGCATGCTGTCTTGGTGCTTCACCTCGATCTAACCATTGTCCTGACCGTCTCCGATTATCATAAAGTATCCACTTTTCTTCACACGTTACCACTCGATGAAGAAACGGTTCAACTTTCTGTCGATTAGCCAAAGAGGTAGCCACCTCTAATCGACGGAGCTTACTGGCTTCCGTTAATTGGTGCGGCACCGATCGATCGAGTTTCTTCACTTTGCCAATCGAAGAAAGGTGACGACTAATGGTGGCAATGGACACTTGAAATGTTTCTGCAAGGCTACGTACTGTTGTCGACGGATTACTTTCAACTTCTACACGCAGCTCGTCGTCATTAACGGTGCTACGCGCATATCCGCGAGGTTCATTTTCCAAATCAAAATTTCCCTCGCTGAATTTTTTAAACCATCGCCGTAATGTGCGTTCATTACACGTGGTTTCACCGAACGTCTGATTAATTTCTTGCGTTGCTGCAGCTGCATTTAATCCCTTTTTAAATTGAAAGAGGTAAATTGCCCGAATATCTCTTGCCGACAGCATTTCCATAGGCGAGAAAAGGACAGGTGAATTAATCTTTCCAAGAAATGGAATAGGTACACACTTCAAAATAAATACCCTTTTCTACAAATACAATAATAATTTTCACCAAAAACATACACGTCTTCACACAAGTGCGATTCAGTTCAGACTGAAGGAAAAAATGGACATTACATTTGTAACAACCTGATATTACATATTTTACATCTGTTTATAATGAAAATAATCAATTGTTCTTGTTGTGGCAGAGCTAATGAGCCTCACAAGATTGTTATTTGTAAAATCTATAAGAAAAATTTTAGAGGGTATTGATATTTCTAATACCGAAGCTTGCAAGATTCATTCAGATACGTCCAGACTGCCTTGGTCTTGTCGTTCTTGTTCACAGGTTAGAAATTATGGGGACAGTGTAAAGCCATCATTATTGCTCTGCAGGAAAAGATAAAGACACTGATGTCTAAATTCCAACAACCCGTTACGTCCTCTAATACTTCGTTATTTGATTTCGAGAATATAGTTCGAGAGGTTGCTGAATGTGAGGGTTGTAAATGTAAATATTATTGTTTATGCTTTCAAGAGTCTGATTGCAAAAGTATTACTGAGCAAATTGATGTAGATAGGGTTGAAACAGATGAGCCTCTTACACGCTGGAGTGAAGGATGTCAAGCCCAGTTGACGCGTTTGGTAAATCACTTCTTGCGTCGTTCCTTGGGATGGCGGGTGGTTTGAGAAAGATGAAGGGTTCGCATTCTCTAGAGACCATATTGTGATGCAGTGTAAGCTATATAAGAGGCTTCGTAAGAAACTTGCTGAGCGTTTATCCAAGAGCGACACTAACTTAAAAATCAAATATAAAAATGGCATTCCTAGAATTGTTCGTTCAGTAAATTGATTGTGCCCAATAGTACTGCCGTCACTTTAAATGTGTACTACCAAAACGCTGATAGTTTAAGGTCTAAATCTCATACTTTTTATATCATTCTTGGTGAACTGTCGCATGATATCATTCCAGAATCTTGATTGGAGAAATCTTGTTCTTATTCTGAGTATTTTCCTGCTTGTTATAATGTTGTGCGATCTGAATTTCTTATGGTTGATCAATCTACGGGTGGTGTTCTTATAGAGGCTCTATGTAATGTGATCTCTCTATGAATACCTCTTTTCTTACTTCGATTGCTCTTTTAATTGATTTGGTTATATGGGACTCTCTGTATTATACAAGCCCACAATCTAAACAAATAAGTTACTTACGAAACATAATTTAGATATTGCTTTTAGAACCAACCCTTGGAAATACCCTAAGAAAATTAATTAAAAGCAACAAAGACAAAACAAATAAATCCATCAAAACAAGAGTCAATAAGCTTGCTTGTGGTGATTGCTATAATATATATATCGAACAAACTAGAAGAAAAAAAGTTTTAGTTATAACAAAAGTGATTTAAATAAGGCCGTACATTTAGTAGTTTGAAATCATTCTTTTAATTCAGATTTCGCCATTTTACGTCCAGAAAATAAAAGCATAAAATTATCGTTACTTGAAACAACAGATATAAACAGAAATAAAAAATGTACTAATATATTAAATGATCAAGTAGATTTGAATAATTCTCTATTTTTAAACTTACTTCCATGTAATTGTATATCACCTCCCCCTTAAATTAGTTTAACTGAGCAGACTATATTCCGCTCTTGTTAGAGACCTTTTAATTTGAAGAAGCCGCAGTGATTGTGAAACAATTGTTACTACATTTAAAATAAAAATTATGTGAAAATCGCACAAGTGCTGTTCCCTACGAAGTGTTAATTGCATTTTTTCTTATATAAACTAATAATAGCCTTATGGTTCCACGTCATTGAAGTGCGCCTCTCTGCGTCGATAAACTATATTTTGAATTTGTTGAAAACGCCTTACCCATCGTCTCACGAAGTCTTCCAACTTGTGTAAGTACCCAACTGCCGTTGAAAAACCTTTACGGTGCTCACATAAAAACACTGCTTCGAAATGTTTTGCATACGTTACACTCATTTCGACAAAAACTTACTACGGATAACTGAAATAAAACTGACTAGTAGTATTAGAGAGAAGATATTTCCACCCTCCCATTAACTTTCCCTTCAGGGAATATTGGCCTGCTGTTTTTACTATACAAACTGTAAATACAATAACTATATTATTGCTTTTCAAAATAAATAAATTAAGAAAAAAACATTTTAAATACAGCATTCATAAAAAAAGAAGTACTGTTTTCCAAAGTTGGGATGATCTAAATTCTATTTCAAAATTATTTTATCTTATGTACTGTAATCGCCGAGAAAGATGGCGAGTGATGGAGTTGTGTCGTAGTCGTTTTTAAAAACGTACACGCCTTTTTATTTACAGTAGTGCGTAAGTTGAGTTACGCTGAATTTATAAGTGGCGGCTCATAATGTCTTCATTAGGGGATCATAAAGTGATACACGCTCAAATGCGAGCAGTGGTTTTTAATGTTTTCAATTATTCTTGTAAATATGAAGGTAACATTAGGTGAGATGAAATAATCAGTTTGCGAAGCAATTGGTGCGTTGGTGTGAACGATCGAAAGAATTGTTCAAAAAGGATATTCAACAACAAATTTCAATGAAAAGACATTTAAAAGTACGAGACATTATTTATGACTTTCATAATACAGATGATAGTATCGGCTCTACGCCAAAAAACGCTGGACGAATTAGAAAGTAATGGGTCGAACACATCATTAAGAAATGTAGGATTTAAGTTCCTAGGAAGGCATTAACAGAAAAAATTAATATCCGTGCATTGACAATTAGTTATTTGCAAAAAATTAAACATTTTCGTGACACGAATCGACTCATTGTATATATCGACGAGACTTACATCCACAGTAGTCATACATCTTCCGAGACGTAGTGATGAAAGCTCAAAAGGTTATTTCAAGAATATTTCTAAAGGACCGAAGTTGATAATAGTGGACGCAGAAGGCAAGATGGGTTTTATACCCGACAGTCTACTTTACAAACAAAAAAAAAACATGCCACAACAAGTAATAGTATAATGGACGGAATGATTTGAGATGTTAACCATAAAAAAGTTCTTTCGATACAAGGATGTTACCATCACAATTATAACAGCTAATTAAACGCTATCAGGATCAATATAAAACGTAAATTCAATGAACTCAATGTCGCAGCAAGGAACATAAGTTTTAAGGTTGAAGAATTTGTCAAGAAGATTAGGAACAACGTTGTAAACATGCGACTAATATTGAAGATTAATATTTGGAGTCAGAAACATTAGTTGATGAAACGACAGAAAGTTTATTTATTAATGTAAATAATTATAGCGACAGTGATGACAACTTCAGGTTTTTATTGTTTTAAAACTATTCCTTGTATATTTCCTGGTTTAATAAATTTTGTTTATTAAATATTTGATGTGCAGTCCGTGCCGCCAAGCTATATATAAACCTTTCACCATTTCTAATGCTGCGCGAACTTATTTCCACCGCCTACCAACTTTCCTGGCGTTACAGTATTATGTATCTAATTTATTCATTAGTAAACTGGAAGCTGATCATACCTGGCACTTTCCTGGCGACAATTCTCCATGTGATAATTTAAATATTCGCTTTCCTCCAAGTAGATTTTGCAAAATGAACATTGAACGATCTCTAAAACGTAACAGAAACATACGTTTTAAACTTGTTTATTAGACAGTATAACTTTCCATAGTATATCAACAATTATTGCAGCTACGCCGTGGATAGTAAATACGCAGTTATTTCATTTGGGTGAGAAACATCTTCTACAGTCAGAGGATATATAGAATGATGCTCATTCGTTTGTTTATGAGATCTCAATGTTAAAGAAAATGAGAAGTACAATCTGGTACGTAGACTTCCGCGGTCGTGGTCCATGCTATCTGCATCTGGGTTTCCGGGCTGGAACCACGTCACTTGTATATCTGCCGACGTTTCGTACCCATTTGTATGGGACAACTTCAGGGCTGAACTGTCAGTTTCAGTGCAGTAGTTCAGCCCTGAAGATGTCCCATAAAAATCAGCAATCCACGTTGAGTATAAAGTAGGAGAAATCCATATTGTGAACTTGTATAATAAATCAGGCATTTATTGTACAGTTTCTAGCCAATAAAGTATACGTTCGAATGAATCATTAGATACGTTCATCCGTATGTAACCATAAAATCGAAAGCACCTGTATTTATATGCAAATTCAGCGCCCGCTTAACGTACAATTTGTGTACGCATTACGTACGTTAAATGAGTGCTGCCTGTATTATTATTATTATTATTATTATTATTATGTGATCGTTAGGTCAGGTGATCATTGTTGTAATATGTATAAATGTTAGTAATAGATGCGAGATAGTTTTCATAAGTAATGTACATATATATGATTTTTTAAGTTAAGAAATAAAAAAATATTATTGAAAAAGTAATATGTTAATTAAAGAAGAGAAAAATAAAATATATCAATATTTATAACATATAGCAGAGGTTCTTGTTTAGAAGTATCAATACATAAATTTTGACACTTACCATTGATTACAAATTTTCTGTTAACTTTATCAGAGCAGATGTATTCGTGTTTAGCCAAATGTAATTCGGAACTAAATCCCAAACAACAAAATGTACAAGCAAATATATTTCCATTACTTCTCTCCGTAACAGGTATGAAATCCATTTCCACATTTTCGTCCAGACCACTTTCATATTCTTCACCAAAATACACCAACAGTTCTTCACTCTCTAAAATTTCACGAATACTACGATAGTATAGATTGTTTTCGTGTTGAAATGGAAGTAAATTGTGTTCAAAGGGACTTCTGACGGAATTGATATGACGCATCCAATGCAGAAGCTTCGACTTATCGTCGTCAATTACTAATTTTCCTCTTTTTACCCTCCATGGGTATTCAGTGTTTACTCCAATGAAAGGGCCGAATATTACACCTTCTGGTATAGCTTTTATGGAGAATATTCCCACATATTCAAGCGATTCTCTTATTTCTAAAATATTCTTTGGTATTTCTTCTCTTGTTTTGTTATTCGTGTTATCGGTAGCATTTTTATCCAAAATATGCACGAGCGTTTGACATTTTGTGCAATAATCTTGGTAACTTTCATGGCAGTGATCGCAATCTGTTAGTTAAAAGTACTTAAATTAAACACATTTAGATATACATTATCACTAATTACTTATATATATATATATATATATATATATATATATATATATATATATATATATGTATATATAATATGGAAAATAAGTATTGTCATGTCAATTGTTCACATATACGTATGTCAAAAAAAACTACATAAATATATCTAAATATATGATCCATTATACACCGGATCCTGACAGTAAAAGACATTGATATAACGCAACTATAATTTAAAGTTAAACATTACAACATGGGGAGTCTAGAGCACTTTCGAGCAACTAGTATAACAATAGACCGGTCTAACCCAGTAGCTATAGTTGTGATTTATTGCCTGTCACCAAGAAAGAGTAGTTCCAATGTTTCTCTAATCTACAAGGTCACATATTCATTGCAGGAGGAAATTATAATAATATGCATACACATTGGGAATCTCAACTTGTAATTAAAGAAGCGAATATTGCGCTGTACATCAAGACCGATAATATGGAAAGCTCCGCAAACGTTCTCGATTCTCAGTTATGATTTGTTCGTCGACTTGAATGACCTAGTCATGCGTGGATGTGTATGGACTGTTGTACGTTGTATGTAATAATGTCGCAATTATGTAGTTCGAGAAGACAACTACTGTCAGACGCACTTAATAAGTTTATTAAAGATTTGCCGGATTTAATTTACGGTGGTTCGAGAATCAGATGTGTAGTTTGCCATATATCTCTAATGTGTTGGATGGAAAGTGACTGTAAATGATATGTGAATAGGACGAAGCACAATTATCAAAAACTATCGTACAATCGGTTGAACAATTTGTATTCGACTTTTGTGTAGCACGTATTTTGTGCAAACTACAATTTATTTTATTAAGCAACGAATTATTGGTCTCATTCTCGAATAAATACGCGAACTGTGTTTTACCTAGTCGAAAAACGTTACAAATTTTAAACCATCTGCTTATGAACATATTAAAAATAGAATTAAATTAGAATTGACAAATAAGAAACCGTGATTATGTGCGAACGAAACAAAAGACACATCAACCGTCGTCTTCTATCTTACTAGCTTCCATAAAAGTACAACGATGTACTGACAAAGTAATATCTAAGATGGTGTTAAACACATTGCAAATTTTTTAACTTTCAAGAAATCTACTCTTGATGTTTATAACTAATCCCACCACAATTAGAATGGGGTAACTTCTTGTTACATGTAAAATCCATGCTTTACATCTTTTGACAGAAGCTATTCGTCGATGTTATTCAAAGGGAGATGTATTGATTGCAAGTCCAAAGGTAGTGTTTCGCAAGTCTCCTAAGCGTACTCGAAAATTTCTCAGTGTCCGCATATCCCTGAATCATCACAGCAGATTATTATCATAAACATTTTAAAGATATAAATAAGGTAGTTTTATAACTTTATCCGAAAAAAGTTGTACGAGGGAGCGTTTTTATATTCGCGGAATGAGCGGGTTGTAGAGGGGTGAGTAGGCGCATTGGGGGCGTGGCCTGTGCAGCGACTTATGATTAGTATAAATACGAAGTTTCATTGTTATTAGACAGTTAGTCTTTGAGCTATCGTCAACCAAGTAACATAACCAGGAGTGAAAAGTGAAATACGGAAAAAATCGAATATCGTGCCGTTATAAAGTTCCTTACCAGGCAAGGAAAATCAGTCGCGACCATAATGAATGAGATGTCATTGGTTTACGGCGACTCTTGTCCAGGAAAAACCATGGTGTACAAGTGGCATAGTTTATTTAAACAAGGAAGGGAATCCCTTGAAGACGACCCGAGGCCGGGCAGGAGCATTGAGGTGACCACGCCAGCACTTATCCAAAAAGTTGAACAAATTGTACTCGAAGATGCTCGACTAAAGAAGAAACAACTCGCAGAAATGGTTGGAGTATCCGATACAACAATTTTTAAAATCCTACACGATCATCTCGGCATGTCTAAGGTCAGCGCAAGATGGGTGTCGAGAATGCTCACGCCGCCGCAAAAACAACAGCGCGTAGTGTTCGCGTGCGTTTTTGGACCTCTGTAATGAAGACAAGGATGGTGTATTGAGTGGAATTGTTACTGGAGACGAAACTTGGGTTCATCATTATGAACCTGAGTCCAAACAAGACTCCATGCAGTGGCATAAAAAGGGCACAGCACCTCCCAAGAAATTTAAAGTGTCACAATCAGCTGGGAAACTCATGGCAACGGTATTTTGGGACTCGGAAGGAATATTGTTGATTGATTATAAAGATAAAGGTGTTTCTATAACCGGAGAATATTACGCTTCAATATTAGAGCGACTAAAAGAAGCCATTAAAGAGAAAAGACGGGGAAAATTGACAAAAGGTGTTCTGCTTTTGCACGACAACGCGTCCGTCCATAAGAGCCGCGTTGCGTTAGCTGCCCTGCATAAGGTGGGCTTCGAAATTGTGAATCACCCACCCTACAGCTCAGACCTGGCCCCGAGTGATTATTACCTGTTTCCGAAAATGAAAAAAGAGCTGCGGGGTAAAAAATTTACTGCCGATGATGAAGTCAAGGAGGCAGTTTCGGCGTATTTTGCAGATAAAGAGAAATCATTTTTTTATGAGGGTATAAATAAATTAATTGAAAGATGTGAAAAATGTATCCGTCTTGCAGGTGTATTGGTTTTTTTATTTCCACCCCTTGTCCCCCATTCCGCGAATATAAAAACGCTCCCTCGTAGCTATCAAGATAAGCCAGATAAAATTTCTAAATAGTTGGGTTAAAACAGAGACTATACACAATTACTTCGGACTAGTGGATAGAACAGAAAAATTAGAAAATCCTTCGTTGTCAGAGAAATCAGTGCAAATAGTGAACGTTGTTCACGCATAGGTATGCGCTATAGAAGACGCAAAACACGATTGTAATTTAGAAGTTCCAAAGTGTTTTAGACCAAGATTCTGATTTTACTATATTAATAGATTCGTTAATTAGTTTCAAAAATACAAATATTAATTCAATAGATATAGAACGGTTATTTGCTACATGTGAGAACATTCTTCTCCACAGCACACGACTTGATGAATAGTTGTGGAAACATATCTTATGATTCAAATATTTAACAGAACTCGTTCAATTTTTGACTTCAGAAAAGATGCTTAAAACAGTATGTGTTTCACCACATTTCATAAATTACTAATTTCAATTAACAAGGTTCCCTACATACTGGACAAGTGACCCAAGGAATATGCCTGACCTAATAGTTTTTGTGTAGTCAAAAAAATCTAGTAGCCAAACTTAGCTATTATCTGTCCTCGAATCACTTTCAAATAATTGTAACCTTGACCTCTAATGTAACTTACAAAAACATTCAACCCAAATGAAACGAGAATTTTTGAATCCTATTGTGCAGGTACCATGGAAAACAATATCAACAAAGCAGTCGAACAAGCGGTATGGAAATGTAAATTTAGCAAAAAAACAAGAATTCCATATGATAAAACAAAGTTCAATAAAGCCACAAAGAACTTAAAAACGTTGCTAATTGACAATAAAAACAATGCGGTGCAATATAATCTGAGAAAACTAGAAAAATAAAATAGTCACACGTGTCGCCACTAAAAATGGAGGATGGAAATTGAGCCAAAAGCGACCAATATTTTGGCCATTTGAATTGAAGAATTCTACGGAAGGGAAACGGTACAGGAGAGTCTCAATGTTCCTAGACAGCTCTGATTACCAATCAAACCGTTAAATTGGCTGAATTAAAATTAAGGATCGAGAATCTTAATAAACAAAGGCACCAAGTGGACACCAGAACTTTGTTTAGCCTCTTACCAGTTTCAAGGGAAATACCGGCAGTGAAAGTGCGCTCAGGTCCTTGAAACTGAGGGAAAAGAAAAGAGATGTTACTGGCGCTATGCTGGCTCTCCACTGCTTGCAGAAGAAATGTTGGCACCGAAACTGTTCTTGGACTTTATCTACCGAAGAGGATTAATAAAATGAGCATCAGAACTGCGCTGAGATTCTTTGAATTTTATGATTAAAGGCAGGTCTTTCTATATCCTCTGGAGTAGGTGAAAAACAAAGAGATTCTCACGAGTAGAGCCGTCTGCGACAATGCGTTGCTCTTTATTTACAGCTTCTATTACATAGCACAAATTAGATAAGATTGGAAAAAAGTTTCAGCATTTCACGTGTTTCAACATTTATTTCGATGAATGATATTTGCCGTAATGAAAAAATGTTCTTATATTTTGAGAGACGCCGTTGGACATCTACGCACGTAAGAGACATAAGTAAAATAATTTTTTAAATTAGTTAACGGATCTGTGGATGCACATCACGAATTTGTCGTAACTATGTAAAATCGGATTCTTTTTTTAAAACACTATCGAAATTTTCTATTATGCGACTGTTTTTAGCGTCGACTATATTGTGTAGCAATAGACGTGCTTTATCCACTGTGTACTAACACTACTAACGACAACCAATTTATGTTGTACTTCAATATTTTACAATTTTTTTATTGCGTCAAGTAATCATTTATAATTGTTGTAAATAGTTTTTAAACTCGTTTCTTTGCGTACAGATGGTAGATAACGGGTGGTTTTTTTTAGAGGTATAGAAGTTTAAGTTGGCAACACTTTTTTAAGTGGCGGCCATTTTGTCAGCTGTTAAGTGATTTATATTTAGTTTGGTTTGTCAATTCAACATGAATAGACTGACGCCTGAACAACGCTTGCAAATTGTGCAAATTTATTTTGAAAATCATGGTTCTGTTCGAAATATGTATCGCGCACTACGTCAACATTACGGTCAACATAATCGTCTATCAGAGCAATTAATTCGATTAACTATGGAACGTTTTCGCACCACGTGTACTCTAAATGATAACACGCATCCAGAGAGACGTCGTACAGTGCGTACAGAAGAAGTCATTGCTGCTGTAGAGCGTAGCGTAGAGGAAGACCCGAATCAGTCTATCCGCCATCGTGCACAGGAATTGGATATGTGTCCATCCACTTTATGGAAGATTTTGCGGAAAGATCTAGGTTTGCGTGCTTACAAAATCCAACTCGTGCAAAAATTGAAGCCACACGATCACCTAGCAAGGCGTAGATTCGGTGAATGCGCTCAAAACAAGATTGCCGTTGATCCCGATTTTCATAATCGAATTTTGTTTAGCGATGAAGCTCACTTTTGGTTGAATGGATACGTCAATAAACAAAACTGCCGTATTTGGAGTGATGATAATCCTCAAGTGTATGTTGAGACACCGTTATATCCAGAAAAACTGACTGTTTGGTGTGCTTTATGGGCTGGTGGAATAATTGGTCCGTACTTCTTTAAAAACGAAGCTGGCCAGAACGTTACAGTCAATGGTGACCGCTACAGAGCCATGATTATTGACTTTTTCGTTCTTCAATTGAACAATCATGATGTGCAGGAGTTGTGGTTTCAACAAGACGGCGCAACATTTCGTGCCACAATTGATTTATTGAGGAAAACGTTTGGTAACTAGTTTCACGTATGAATTGGCCTCCACGTGCGATTTAACGCCGCTTTTTTTCTGTGGGGATATGTGAAGTCGCTAGTCTACGCCGATAAGCCCGAAACGATTGACCACTTGGACAACATTCGCCGCGTTATTGCCGATATACGGCCACAAATGTTGGAAAAAGTCATCGAAAATTGGCCCTCCAGATTAGACTACGTCCGAGCCAGCCGTGGCGGTCATATGCCAGAAGTCATATTTAAATTATAATGCCAGAAGATTATCATTCGAATAAAGTAAATTTCATATCAATTTAAAAAAATCATATTTGTTTTATTCCATTTCAAAGTTCTATACCTCTAAAAAAAACACCCGTTAGTTATGTAACGTTATTCAAGATGGTAGCTTCTAGTTGGAATTGTAAATATTCCAGAAGTATCGAAACGATTCTTTACCAAATAGGCGAAATGTAAGAAGTACAACATAAATTGGTATCTTGTGATATGCCACTTTTTTTCATTTGAGTTTAATACTGTTTACATGCTTTCTACAATCACTTTTATCCCAGTACATTAACGGTTTATCTAGCACCATTATAACAAATCGAGAAATTCACCGATATACTGTGTCAACCAATGGTCGTTTCTTCCGTACGTTCGGCAAGAGAATCAACTGTCTTACGCCAAGAGTCAAAAGGAACTAATGCGTTGGCAGACGCTGTAAATTCAGTACGTACTTATTACAAATCTGGCGTACTGACAAGTGTAATTGTTTTACTAATTACACATAACGGAAGACGCATTTAAACAGGTTAATTAAGTTCGAACGATGGAGCTCGTTACCCTATGAATCAATATTTTGCATTTCATCTAAGAGATATTATAACAAATTAGAGCCCCAATATTTTTTATGTGCACTGTACATTAAGAATATTTTAGTTTGTTTGCGGAATGGTAGATACATACAATATATACATACTTACACAGTTGTTTATCGTCAAATTCAATCTTTATATCCTCAACTGAATTGATGTTCACTTCAATTTTAATGTCATCATTTATTACATTACACATTTCAGATGATAGAGTTTGGGAGGTAATACTATTTACACATTTCTCTTTGTCAGTTATGTGTTCCAAATATTGTTTGTTAGTGAAATAAACATCTTCTTTAACATTCTCGTTTATAATATTACGTATTTCGTTTGCCGATTTCATTTCGATATTATTAGTAACAAATATTTCATTATGTTTTACATCTAGTTTTGATTCAAACAATTCATTCTTGGTAACATTTGTACCAACAGTACTTTCACAGACGGATAATCTAGCATCTATATAATCGTCGATTTCGAACTTTTCATCTATCTTTGCTATACTTTCTGAATACATTGGGATATTTGTATCAGGTTTTTAGTTTATTTAACCATTTATTTCAACGATTTAAATGAAGTCAGCTTGCTTTTTTCTTCAGATTAATTGGCTTACAATAAAAACCATCTCAGCAAGCTTCTGTGAAAAATAGTTTGTTGGAATTAGTTATTATACAATTTATTAGAATATATAATTTATTCTATAATAATAAACAAAAGAATGTTTATGCAACAAGAGGAGATTAAGAAAGTAGCATCACAGTTAGAGATATGTTTTTTGTTTAGTTGTCGATATTTTGATGTTAGTAACATGTTTGGTTTTGAATTAATGTAATGACATTAAATAAACCATTAATAGTAGAAGTGTACTGTTATTAAAACTTAAAATACTTAAAAAAGAAAACATTTGCCAGTACTTACAGAAGAAATGTGCTACGAAAGAGAAAAAACAGCAAAAATAGGATTCCATGTTCTAAAGCAATTACATGAGTTATTATTAATATGTAATCAATTAATTATTAAATTTCTTGAAAGTAGGAAAGATTTCGTTATTAAAATAAAAAAAAGTGAGGATGAGATGCTGCAATTCTTTGTCCAGGAAATGTTACTGCTTTTTTTGAAGACCTATTACTAAGCTAAAATTATTCCCAAACACATAAATAATGCTATTAATATATTGAAGAATGTTGTTGTTATAAGATATATATATATATTTTTCTTGATACATTTGATGTATAAAGTGTACAAAATCTAGCTTGAAACGAAACCCCGAGAGAGTTCTTTTGCGTAGACAATTAACTATAAGAGGACTGTTAATATCTTTATTATTAACTTAATTAGATTTTAAGTACTTTCAGTAAAATGACGTATATTTTTTTAAAATTGTTCAGTCAATATTTATAAATCTGGTAAATATCCCCAATTTCTCTTGCGATGCTGTTTTGAGTAGATTTTTTTCACCTCTAAAAGCAAATTAATATACAAGAATAATGTTCCTATGTTTACATCATCATTAAAAATGTTTTCCTTTTACTATAAATTCCAAAATTTTTAGGTAGCAGAATGATAATACTAGATATCTGTAAAACGATGAAGAGAAAGCTTCTTTGGCTTCAGCAATGAAAATGAAGTATCTTTTCCAGGATGTAAAAGTGTGTACCTGGAGCTGTTTGAAAATAAATAGTAAAATAGCTCTCGATGTTATAAGGGCTTTCCTTAATACTTTTGTAGTTTATGTTATTGAGTGTTAATCAATTTCTGTAAAGTACGAGCACAATTTTACAGAAGGGTTCCTACATATTGCTGAATGTTCTAATCCTTTTCTAAATTTTCCAATAAAATCCACCTATTTTTTGATTTAAGCAATATAATGCTTTTCTTTTAAATACTTGTTAGAAATAAGAATAGTTTTAAAGATACAATATGTTTTTGTCTTCTTGGTAGATACTGTACTGATTTAGTATTCTATTAAAAGAGTAAATGTGTGCCTACAAGATTGGTGTTGCTTTTAGAAGAAATTTTCACCAATTATACTAATCAACACCTGAAGATAAATATTTTTCATATTTTTTCAAATTTACCATTCTGAAAAAAATTCAGTTAATTGGGACATCAAGGGGATTGTCTCTCAAAGGAGAGTATTGCTTGTTCAAAAAGCTTCTTATGTGAAATTGAATAAATTCCAGATAAGAAAAAGCAATTAACGTTAGCAAACCAGTTTACATTAAATACTTACAAAGAATAAATATTAAAATACCATAATACAAATTTAAATTATATCAACTTTTCAATAAAATGGTACTTTTTCAGTATAAATGTTTATTTCCTTTGATCACCAATGATAAACCACTAGCAAACTAATTATACCTCATAAAACTAAGGTACCCTCATGAAATCTATGTAAACATTATTGAATATAGCTACAGAATTGTCAAATAACTGTATCTGCATTTTATTTATATTGATTTATATGAGCATATTTTACCTTTAATCTGATTTTAGTTTTTAAATCTCCTGTCTAATGTTACTTAGTGAATTCTTTAAGAAATGTTTAAAATTAAAGGTGCTATCTACATAGATCGAAAAAATTAATCCAAATAATTCATGGAATGTTTTATTGCAAAAAAAGAAATACAGAACATTTTATAAGAGAATCACTAAAATGCGTGGGAATACTTGCTCAAAAAAATTATAGCTGAAGATGTTGCACTTGTTTTTTTTCCTAGAAATAAACAATGAACACTTGTGGAGGAAAAAACGTGGAAAGGTGATCGTCAGTCAAGGCTTCTGCATTGGATGCAATATAGAATACTAAGGACAAATATTCATCAATTCCTATCATGAACCAAATGCTGATTGGAGTCCCTTATGTATCATCCATGATCGTAACAGCACAATTTATACTTGATAATATGACCTCTTTCAAGGATTGCTTTTCATCTCTCGATGAAGACAAACTATTTTGACTGGGGGAATTGGAAGAGGTGAGTTCATAATTTTTATATTTCTTTCGTAAGATTTTAATATAAGGATTATGTGCTTGTAGAATATTTCAAACATTTTGGAATATATGTTTTTCCATCTCAGTGCTTTTGCTATTTCTTCTCTGACACCCTATTGAAAGTTCCTAGTGCAGATGGAATTAATATTACTCAAAGATGTCAAGATTGTGGTGACGGGATTGTTATGGATGAAAATAATGAAGTCTGTATAAATTCTAATAACACCATGGATTTCAGGGGTGTTAATATCTAAAATTTATAGTAAATATAAAAAATAAATTACAGAACACTATATCAAACCTGTATGATATAATGTGACTAAAAAAAATGGACCAACCATTAAAAGTATTTTAAACCAAATCTTGTACAAATATTTATTGTCTTGAGAATAAGTGATTAAAAAAGTAGCAAGAAAACAATAAACCTTGTGTCGTTTTTTTGCCGATGAAATTAATTTTTCTTTTCTTTATTTTGGATTAGTTTAATTGGGTTATTTGATTGTAAGCAATACTACAACTGTGAATTAGTGTATTAAAATATCACTTCAAAGCCAACCAAATTATTGCTAGCTAAACGATTTTGAAAGGGATCTAGTCCTTGACTACACAGGTGGGTATTTCATTTTGTGAAATCGATAAGTGAATACAAAGATATGTTTCTAATTATTCATTATATTGTTAAAAAAAAGTTAGTCTCAAGGAGATAGACAATATTGTAAAAGATGCTTGAGACGACCTAAAAGAACTACCGAATGGGAAGGTGAGAGATTTTCGACATAATTATTTTACATTTATTAAAACATATTTGATTGTATAGCATGTATTTGCTCAATCAATTGGCGGCGTTTTAATGGCAGGTGATACACGTACGACGACCATCCTGCTCCACTTATGACGCAAGTTCTTTACATTATTTTTGACCTCTATTAAGATCTTTTTTTTATATAAATAATAGTAAATTTAAAATTTTGAAATCTTCTTAGAGATTGGCAATACACGATGGTACTTGTTAATTTCAAATTTAAATTTGTCAGTTTTCAATTGACTATTTTGTCCACATTTAATTGAATGCAAAATGAATGTTAATTTTTCAGGTATTCACCTGAAATTAGAGAAATTGTTGGAAATATCCTAAATAATTTACTCCACGTTAAATCGCGTGTCAATTATGGACAGCAGTTTATGAAATATAAAATTGTGAAGAAAATAAACAAGTTGTATCAGAAAATGTTTTCCATACACATTTTCAATAGCAATATTCTAAATATACCATTTACTACATTGACAAATTTTTCTATTAAATCATTTGATTTTGATGATTTTTGGGATTTAGTTGACTATCCCAAGGAACAATTTTTAAATTACGCGGAAGTTTTGAGTTGGTAGTAGTAAAAATAAAGGTTAGCTCTGATTTCAATTCATTCAAGAAATTAGGAAATAACATGTTTTTAATGCGTACGGTTTTCGTTTTAATTTTGATTTTGAAATATACACCTTAATTATTAATATTCATGCTGTAATAAAATAAAATATAATTTTAGATGTCGTTATTTTTTCCTTGGGCAACTTAAAACACCCGCGAAATTTAAAAATTGTTCCTTGGGATAAGTATTTGCATTTGATAGTTCGACTTCACTTTTTTTGACATATGGATTTCGTATGAAAGTTCAATTGACCACTTAAAAAATGTAATTGGACTAGACTAAAACAGGCGTCTATTATTTAAAAACGCGCTGTTTTCAATGATTTGATAGTGTCGTTGTGACAGTAAATTAGAAAAATGTTAAATTACAGTCAAAAAAATTTATTTGTTTTCTATTAACTGTCATATAGAGTTAGAAAAAAGTATTCACACAGTGACTAATTTAAACACAATGGCCAACAGTTTTTTTTTTTTGTTAACCATTAATTTGTGAGTTTATAACGCAGTACAAATTAGTAAATTTAATAGGTCGCAAGATAATATATATATTACCTATTGAGTATATAGCATATATATATATATATATGACAATGTATATTTTGTGGAGTAACCATTCGCCATAGCAATTGTTTGCAACCATCTAGACATCAAATCAACCAGATTACTGCATACGTTCGGGCTTAGTTTTTGCTATTCTTCAGATAGAACCTTCTTTAAATCACTTATTAAAAATTGTATATTTGACCTGTACCTTTAACTCCTGGCACAAGTATTCTATCGGGTTTACATCTGGAGATTGTGGAGGTGTTTCCTGTTGATAGGCTTATATAACAGCTATTCGCAAACAATGTAAGATATTTTTTGTGCCATTGTCTTATTTAAAGTAGTAATGACCCGGAAGATTCAATTTAACTACTCTGGATAGTGTGCATTTGGTGTTTAGCGATTAAAGTTACTTCGGAATTAGTCTGTGCGAGTTTTACCGCATTTTACCAGGTGCGACACTGATTACTTATCTGCTGGCGATGACAATAGTCGAAAAACGAATACAGAATACGAAGATTGATGTAGTAAGGGGTTTTTATTTACCTTTTTTTTTGATTAAAGTCGTAAATATTGTGGAATAAATAAATGATTGAGGTTTCCTACTAGTCGAATAATTTTTTGTTATTAAAAAAGTATTGATAATTGTTTATCAAATATAAAATAATTTATTGATGTTAACCATTCAGTTACACAAAGCAGGTTTACGGCACTATCAGTCATAAATATTGGGTTGTTTTTTTGAAATTTCAAACTTTTTCATTGTATTAGTACTTCCTTTGCAATTACTTCGCAGTACATTTTTCTATTCTTTTACTAGTTAGTAAAATTGAAACTGAGGTTTAAGTAGTTTCATTGTACGTACTATGACATTAAGGACAGAATTTTTTTGATGATCATTTGACTCATCCGGATATAGCCAGATTTTTATTTTACAGTTTATTATTATTATTATCTAATAAATTAAACAGAAACTATCCACGTATTCTTTACATTCAAATTTATTCCGGAACTTGAAAACTTTGTCACAAATAAATTCATTAACAAACGACTCTTGCATGTTTTCGAAGCACGCGCTATTCACCAAATGCTCGCAATGTTAATTGTAGTTGTAAGTTTAGAAATGACCCGATCACCACCATTAAATAACTGCAAAATTTCAACTTTCAAGTAATCAATTATTGATGTTTACGATAGTGCCGCTCTAATACGATCTGTAGGTTGTTCTCTTAAAAAAGATAGTGAAAGACTTTTACTTATGGCGTGTAAAGCTCATGGTTTACATCTTGTGGTACAAACTATTCGAGAATGTTTTTCAGATGGATACAGTAATAGCAAATATTAAAAAAGTGTTTTTCAAATCTACCAAACGATCTCGAGAATTTCACAGGCAGTGCCCCGGTATTCTCAAACGATCAGAGCCAATTTTTACACGTTGAGGAGCGTGGTTGATGGCGACTTTTTATTATTCTCAATATTTCCAACAAATCCAGTCCGTGATTCTGCAATTTAATCCTCACGAAGCTGCAGCTGTTAAGGAAAGAGAGATAAGATTTCAAGATACTTTCGTTGAAACAGATTTAAAAACTATTTACAAAAATTATAAAGAATTACTTGACACAGTAGAAAAATTGGAAAATACTGGGTTGTCGTTCGTGGGGTTAGTACAAATAATGGACAAAGTAAATGCATTGTTGCGCAATATAGATGAAAAACAGTCGCATAATAGAAAAGTTCGATAGTGTTTTAAAAAAGGATTCCAATTTTACAAAATTACGACAAATTTGTGATGGTGCTCCTGCAGATCCGTTAATAATTTCAAAGATTATTTTAATTATGCCTGGTTAATATATCCATAGATGTCGAACGGTCTTTCTGACAATATAAGAACAATTTTTTCATTACGGCTAACATCGTTCACCGAGATAAATGGGAAAACATGATGCTAAAAATTCTTTTCAATCTTATCAAACTTGTGCTATGTAATAACAGTTGTAAATAAGGTAAGTGTTTCATATATATTATTTATCCAAAGCCGATTGATAGTATTCACTCCGCTCAGTCGGCTATATGCTATATGTTTGTCGGTAGATACGTACTTACGAAAATAGAACTTATTCTGTCGCGCTGACAACATGACCTTACTATTTATTATTAATTACAGAAAGTTAATTAAAAATTTTCTGCATTGGACCAGCACTCGAAGCTGTATCTACTGTTTTCTAAATGATTGCTTCAACCAATTAAGCTACCAAGCAGTAGCAGTATAGTTTCGAGTATTTTAATATTTTTTAATTAATTTTTTGTAATTAATAATAATGGAATAGCAGGAAATATTAATTTTCATTAATTTCCCATTGCAAAGGGCTTAATTATATATTTACATATAATTGCAAACAATAATATTTAACATAATGAAAAACAACTGTATGTTTACTGTTACTGTAATAGATCTACTATCCAATTTTACATTGTGTAATTCGAGTTTTGCCTGCATACCATACTGAGTCATTCCTTCTTATTCTAAGACAGTGTACAGTAATATTTACATGGCGTTTAAACTCTTGGAATGAACGGCGAACACACACCCAATACATAGTACATAGGTAAATTCCTGCAAGATCACGAACGATATCTAAAACGCCTTAATTGGAAAACGTTTATTCCATTTTCTGTTCGCAATGTTTTGCCTCCGCATGTTTTTTTAATTTCCATTTGTAGTTCGTTTTAAACTCACAGTCTGCACAATTAAACCTTTCCATTTTCTCTTCAGTATGTTTTACATTCATATGTCTTTTCAAATCCCATTTATGATTAGTTTTGAATCCGCATTCTTCACATTTAAACCGTTCCACTTTGTCCGTAGCATGTTTTGCGTTGACGTGTCTTTTCAAACTCCATTTTTGGTTTGTTTTGTATACACATTCCGGACATTTGAAACGCTCCACCTTTTCTTCAGAATGTTTCGCATTTATGTGCTCTTTCAAATTCGATTTGTTGATTGTCTTGTACTCACATTCAGGGCATTTAAACGGGTTCACCATCCCTTCGCGGTGTTTTATATTTATATGTCTTTCTAGATGCGATTTGTAGTTTGTTTCAAATTCGCATTCCGGACATTTAAATCGTTCCAATTTCTCTTCGGAATGCTTTATGATAACGTGATTTTTTAAATACGATTTGTAGTTTGTTTTGAAGTCACATTCCGAACATTTAAATCGTTTCTCTTCACTGTGTTTCCTCTTTATATGTGTTTTCAAGTACGACATATAATTTGTTACGTACTCACATTCCGAGCACTTAATTTTCTTTTCACAATGTTTCGCGTTTATATGCTCGCTAAGATACGATTTATTTTTCGTTCTGTAGTCGCACTCCGGACATTTAAACCGTTTCACTTCTTCGTCATAATGCTTCGTTATTAAATGTGTTTTTAAACTCCATTTGTAGCAAGTTTTGAAATCGCATTCCGGACATTTAAACGACTTCTGCTCGGAATGCTTCCCGTTCATATGTATTTTCAAATGGGATTTGTTGTTCGTTTTGTAACCACATATGTGGCAAATTTCTTTCTTTTCGACGCTATTATGAATATTGATCACGTGACGTTTGAGACTTGCTTTTCTTTTGAAGCGTTTATGGCAAACTCCACATCTAAACATTTTTATTTCATAATGTTTGTTGGCGTGGCTTTTAAAATCAGCTCTATAAGTTGTCTTGTACTCGCATAGCGAACATTTGTATAGTTCACATTGTTTGTTCCGTTTGTTTGAAAGAAGTTGGCGGCCTTTAACTTTTGTAATTCGAGTTTCTGCTGTAGGTGAGGTGTTCTGCCTAAAAATAAATTCATATATTAGAAATTAAAGAACAAGATAATCAATCCATTAATAGCGTATGTCTATAATGCAAACATTTATCTGTCGATAGTATTATACGCTGATACGTATTTAATTGAACAGCAAGTAAAAGGAAAGGTTCTTATCCCTTTCTATTATATTAAACTATATAATATATGACAGATAATTAATGTAATAAAGATCTTAATAGTTTAAGTTGTTTATTATAAAAATATTTATAAAATATATGTCGGAAAAACGTCTTCTTAAAATATACAAATATGAATATACGTCTTTCGTCCGCATCATCTTAACCACTCACGTCTTAATTGTCGGGCGCTTCTCAACAACTGCCTTAAATATCTTACAGTAATAAAGAACCACGATCCTACAGTATATACCAAAAGAAATGCAATAAGAAGCGCAGGCTAAATCATGTCAGTAAACCAGTAACGCCTAAACGGACTTATGTAAAAACCAGATAAAACCAGAGCCACATATTTTTATTTTCTTTTACAATTCTTGCTTTTATTTTCTGTTCCACCCATCCGTTTTCTTCAAAGGGAGTGATGCTATGACTGTTACGATCATCTGCAATTGGTTTAACAGATTTAGAGCTGTCAATTTTTATTTGAAAGGTTAAAACTGCAACGGTCGCCTAGCAACAACGGATATGGAATTTATCAAGGGCCATTCTTGTTGAAAAGCAACGGTACATAACCGCTTGGTCAAGATGGGATATGTCAATCGATTTGAGGTTTGAGTTCCACACCTGTTGACGGAGACCGGCATTATAAACAGCGTCTTTACGTGTGATTTGCTTCTCCAGCGACATAAGAGAACTCCTTTACTAAAGGGGCTTGTCATTGAAGGGGAGATTTGGATTTTATATGAAAATGTGCATCGAAAGCACACTTGATTTAAGGATAATAGACCTTCGACTGTTGTGAAGCCTAGACTTCACACCAAGAAAGTTCTTTTGTCCATTTGGTGGAACTGAAAAGGTCTAGATGAAACCATCAATTTTGACAAATATTGCGATAAGCTTGATAAATTGAAAGCCGCCGACAATGAAAAACCACATGTTGCATTGGCTGTCAAAAAGCTGTTACAGTTTCATCGCATCCTCCGTATTCTTGCTCTACCCAACTACTACTTGTTCTTGTTATTAAAAAATTCTATCCATGATACACGGTTCCAATCCATAAGTGAAATAAAAATGCACCTCAAAAAATGTTCTGCAAGTAAGTCTCAACACTTTTGGAAAGAGGAAATAATGAATCTTCACGGGAAATGGAATGAGGTGGTAGAGCAGAACGAGTCATATATAATATAATAATATAATCAATAAATCAACCTTGAACAACGAATATCGTGTATTCATTTCGTATCAAAAACAGAAGAAAGAAACGTATGGGACATTCTAGCATCTCCTAAAGAAAATGAATCGTAAACAAGAAAAATTAAAAATATATTTTTTAATAATACCTAATCAAGTAATAAACGACTGGTAGTAATTGAATGCCGCAAGTGTATAGTGCATGTGAATTTGGTCGACGACCAATCTTGGAGTAAGTGAAGCTGGTAAGTACATTTGCGATAAAAACACGATGTTAACAAATATCCCGAGATCTTATTTCTGTTTACGAGCATCTAATAATGTATTCATATTTTGGGGTAATTGTATTATCCAATTAGTATAAGATGTGGGTAGTCACTGTGCCTAATTGAAAAATTTCTGCTTCCATAAATCTTTCTCTTAACAAATTAAATAATTTTTAAAATTTAAATCTAATATATCTTTCAGTGCTGCAACGCATTATTTCAACTACACAACTTTAAGATTACAATTAATAAAAAATCTTTTTAAAAAATTTATTCTTTCTAAAAACCGAAAACTTGTCTTACCTCATATTCTTCACGTGACAGTAAGCCTTGTGATGATCTAAATATTCGTTTTCATCCATGTAGATTTTACAAAATGAACATTGCACCGTGTCTAAAAATGATTAAAAATACAAGAGCTAGGCTCGATTATTCAAATATTTTTTCATGATTATTGTCATTTCAAATTTACAAGAACGCTTTTATTATAGGCATTCGACATCTTAACTCTACTTGGGAAAATAACTGTTATTAATTCAAGATAGATTACAAGCAGATTGAAAAAGAGCTTGCGAGAATATTTTTGAATATGTACTGAAGGAATTACTAACTACAAAAAGCAATGGATATAAAGCATTTTAAAGTATTACTGCTTATACATATAAAAAACAAACTTCAACTTTAGGATAGAAAACAGTAACAAATGTTTTAATATAAGGTAGATGGTCAAGTTAATTCTAGTCTCGTTTAGATTTTAATGAAAAGATTTTTCTATTTATAACACACTTTAATGTATGTATATTTCAAATTCTTACAATTAGAAATGTGACGAAATATTGCAATGTCTCTTACAAGCAACATCCACAGCACTTCTTCTTAACATCCAACAGTAATATACTAATATACTAACATTTCAGGATTCCATTTGTCTTGTTTTGTTTTTCATTCTCAAAAATGTCTTGGTGAAAGCGTTCACCATGCTCATCACAAACGTTGCTCAAATTTTCCCAACAAAAGTCCAAGTCAGAATAAAAAATGTGCATATTGTAACCAGTACCGTGAAATGCATGAACATTATCAAAGTTTTGTAATTTTCTGCTTTTTTATTTTCCAAAAAAAAAATAATAAAAAACCGTGAACACCCACGCGGCAGTCTCCCCACTGTTAATTTGCCTTAAAATTTTTTATCACTTACTATTCTTGTATCTGAGGTTCAAAACAAATACCTTCTCTTGATTTTCCTTCTGTTATTTTTTTTAATAGTTTTCCCTGTCACAACTGCCCCAAAGACACAAAAAGCAACAGCATTTGATGTAACCTGATTGCATAGCAAAAATAATTGTAATATCTTCAAAATCCGCACAAATATTCCAAGTATAGTCTTCGTACTTTCTCTTCTCTAACAAAATATTCAGGTTTTCATAAGTTTCCTTCATAGAAACAACATGACCTATTGGAATGGAATGATCAAGGTTTCCATTATGTAATAAAACTACTTTCAGGCCGGTCTTCGACAAATCTATGAATAATCTCCATGAGCTCGAAATCTTCAAAAAGTTTAGTTATTGCAGTAAACCAAATTGCTGGACAAAAAAAGCAACAAGATTTTGATGTCTGTTTCTAAATTTTTTTTCGGTAGGAGATTTCATTGGGCAACAAGTAACCCAAGAAATTCTGCTCGTGATTAGATAGACTCAAATACCGCACCAAGTCATTTAATTCAAACTGAGTAATTAAATGTGGCTCGCGTAATGTATATGTAATGAAATCAAAATCGGTTGATTTACCATTACTTTCAAAACTAGTGTCATTATTACTTTGATTCTTCTCGCTTCCTTTGTCAACTCGCAGTTGAAGAACTGAATAATTTTCGGGTTATTTAGCTGACATTGTCTCTACATAATCATATTTTCTTTTCTTACGCCTGTTGAGTTCTGGTGCATTATTGACGCAAAAATAACAATTTGTACTATCCATCCACTATTAAAAACTCACTGAATTCATCATCACGGCTCTATGTTGTGCGATTGCAATTAAAGTCGTATTCTTTATATACCACGTGTACAATGCAAACTTGTCGCCCCTTAAGTGAGCGGGTCCACTACTACTATTATATATATATATATATATATATATATATATATATAATAAACGAAATAAAAGTCTACAGATGGTTTTAAAAATTTTGTACTGGTATTTTTAACTTTGAAAGACAAGTCACTACGATATTGACAGAATTAAAACATTAATTGAAATCTGTCCAAGATTAATGTGTCAGGAAATTGGAGAAATAAAAAAGCTCATTCGACTGAATTTTAACACAAAAAAATAGGAACAGACAGTTATGAAGGACTATGGCGACCGCAATGAGATTGATTCTCACGCTCAAAGACGAGGTCAAAGACGGAAAAGATCAACTAATGAACGAGATCAAACTTTTCTCACCCGACTTGTTCCAAGAAACCGAACAAGTTCAGCGCTGGAAAATGAACTCAAAGTAGGTCGAAATATAGTAATTTCTTCTCGAGTAGCAGGAAGGAGGTTGAATGAAACACAATGAAGTAGTAGAACGTCAGCTATTGCACCGCTACTCACCATACAACACGGACTTGCTAGATTCGTATTAGCAACAAATCACTTCAATTAGTTTTTATTTAGACATGAAACCAGAATAAGTTTAACGATTTACGTTGGGCGCAAGATAGTGTAAAGACGACGAGAAGAGCTGGGTTTTCCTTGGAGGAGGCGCAGTAACGTTTTAGGGTGATATGTTTTCTGACGCTAAAACAGAGTTAATGCCTGGATATTAACATTTCAATAATTACAGAAAATTAATTAAAATGTCTTTTTGCATTGAATCAGGACTGAAACCTATATCTACCGTTCTCCAGGCGGTTGCTTTAACCAATTAAGCCATCACGCAATACAGTTCCGAATCTCTGAATATACCACAAATTACATTATGAAGAAGATCTAATTGTTTTAACGCACAGTCAGGTTGTGATGTTTACAATTATATATATATATATATATATATATATATATATATATACAGTGAGTTCATTAATGATTGAGATGGAACCTTATGCAACCAAACATACACTATTGGTAGCCTTACATTCAAAATTCCCTAGACCCTAGAAATCTAGTTTTAAAAAAATTATCCAACACACTTAATATGAAATTAAATCCAACTTACCGCTCTAACCACCAAAAATTTACCAATACTTCTGAAAATTACTGATAATTGATAACACGTAATTACAAATCAAATAAGGCAAAATGTCAAACAATTTAGTAGGGTTATAAAGAGAGATCTGTCACGATCTAGTTACAAGGATATTTCATACCAACTGTAATCTTTGTTGTTGTATACTTGGTTGCATAATCCGTCTCAATCTTTATTGAACACATTGTATATATATATATATATATATATATATATATATATATATGTGTGTGTGTGTGTTTGTAAATAGTTAGTTTTTGCACCATTTATTGGTGAAAACTTCTTCTAGGATAGACTTAATCATTCAGTTAAGCGCCGAACACTTTCTCCTGGGAAGTTAACTTGTAGAAGCCGTTGTTATCAGATGGGTAAATATTCATCTAGATGCAATTCAAAACTTAATTAACAGTATGTCGAGGATACAAACGATTATTAATGCGAGTATATGTATATCGTTTGTCAGTAAACCGGTGAAAATCGATACGCGTGAATACATATTATCGTATTGAGCATACATAATTGCATATGGTAATTGATAATACAAAGGGTACTAGGAAAGTTTTGCAATAGAGCTTTGTTTATTTAATTTTTTCAAAGAAATTTCATCTACACTCAATACACCTCTCCATCCTTCGAAACCAATCTTTAAACCAGCTCTGCCAAGTTTCACTAGGGAGTAAAACACACTCGTTTTCCCAAGCCCGCAGAAGGTCCTCATCATTGGAAAACCGCCTCCCGTTTAGCGTCATTTTCATATGTGAAAAAAGTGCAAAGTCGCAGGGAACAAGATCTGGACTGTAAGGAGGGTTTTAATTCTGTCGTGGTCAAATATTCAGTGCAGGCTTTGGCGCGGTGAGCTGGCGGCGCATTATCGTGATGGAGGAACTAGGTGTCCATTCTTGACTTTGGCTGCAGGTTCTTCATAGATCTAATGACTTTAGGCAGGCACTGTTCACTATACCACATAGCTGTGACCGTCTTCTGTGTATCCAAAACGACGCGTTCCACAATTCCACTCGATTTGAAAAATACACTTCTTTACAGATCGGGATTTTCTGATAACTACGGGTGTGTCCTCATCATCAAAGACCCAAACTTTGCTTTGAGCTAAGGTAGGCACATCGTAATAGTACAAACAAATCTCGTTACCTGTCACGATGTTGTTCACATACAGAGTTTGTTCCTTATTAAACTGTTTTGCATCTCCTGGCACCAAGTCACACGTCGTGTCATCTGCTCTTCAGTCAGTCAATGCGGCACCCAGAGAGAATAAAGTTTCTTCACGTGCAAATGAGCATGCAGAATCGAACGAATTGCTGGTGCATTTAGGCCTGAAGTACCCTCTATCTGTTGGTAGGTCACTCGCCTGTCCTCGTCAAAGCTTTTTCCTCACAGTACTAACGTTTTCCTCCGTAACTGACGTTCGTGGCCTTCCCTGCCTCTCAGCATCCTCCACAGTTAAATTTCCCCTTTGGAATTCTCTATACCACCTGAATATCGTTGCGCGATGTGGACAAACATCACCTAGTGCAAGAGTCATTTCTTCGAAGCACTGGTCTATATTTAAACCGAAACACGAAATTATAACGCAAAACTGCCCTTAGCTTATTTCGTGACCACGATGTCATCGCAAGCAGTTTCTCTGCTAATGAATAACTGAGCCCATTGACACGGCGCGGCGGCTACTATGCACGTATGAACATTTCTCAACATGCAGCAACAAGCCGCTTCCTACGATTCATTGTTGTGTCATATTGCAAAACTTTCCTAATACCCTTTGTATAATAATAATTATGTTGAACGAGCGAAGAGGTGAAAAGCGACTATTAGCCAACAAAGCAAAAGAGTTTATGTGTGAATATACTGACTTAAAATACAATGGCCTTGTTTATTTGAACCTATTTTTAAGTTATTTGTTACCGCACTTTTTATTCAGTCTTTAAATATTTTTATATTTTGTTGGGCCCCTTAAATAAAAATATTGCAGATTGTATAAAAAAAATACAAGAACCTGGGGTAATGTAACAATTTATTATATTTTAACAGAATACACCGATCAGCAAACTGAAATGAACATGAGACTATACAAATAAATTTAAAGATGCTACTCTCTATATAAATAACAATTCTTAAGGCAATTCGGATTACGAAGATACGATGTGCATATATAAACACCCTTTTAATTCGAATAGTGGAAAAATCTCATACAATATTTACGCATTCGATGATGATCAGAATAGTTTTGGAAGGATCTTTCTTATAAATAATAATAAAGAAAACATAACAAAATTGACATTATATTTTTACAATTTACATATGCAACTTTTTACCTCATGTTGTCTCTCTATTTATATGTATAAGCACTTATCTTGTTTTAGTATCGTTGTCCTCTGCTTCGGACCTCTTTCACCAAATACGGTGATTCCTGCACTCACTAATTATTCGCTCTTAAATAATTAATATTAAACACTGCCTATCGATCTCCGCTTGTAGGGATATATGTATGTACATATGCAGGCAGTGTTTAATAGTAATTATATATATATATATATATATATATGAGTCTAAGAGCACAAGATATATATATATATATATATATATATATATATATATATATATATCTTGTGCTCTTAGACTCATGTATGCTGACTATTGGTTTATCTATAAGTGCATACCATAAATTGAGACAATATACATAATAGATACAATAACCATACATAAAACCAAAGTACAATTAAAGGATTATAAACAATTATGATATTCTTTTGAAATTAAGCAGACAATAAAAAATAGTAAAACCTATAATACAAAGAAAACGAATAAAAATCTGATAATAGAATGCATTTATATGTTTTGTATAATTAAAACCTATTTTGATATTCAATAATACATTAAGAAAAATACAAATATACTTCTGAGACGATAACATAATAGATACAACTAAGTGTACATTGAAAAGAGCTATAAACTATACTAAAATGGGAAAAACATATAAAGAAAACGAATATAAATGCATTCCATTAATAATACAATGCATTTATATCCTTTGCATAATTAAAATCTTTCTGAGACTTAGTATAAAATATTTACATTTGGAAAATTCAAATTAAGCAGCATCTTTACTTAATTGAAAATAAAAATATATAAAAAAATTTAAAATATTCTATTCAAAAAATTACACGTACCATTATCTTTTCGTACAGTAAACATTTATATAAATTCCTTTACTTTGTTGGTGAATGGTCGCATTTTAGCTCTTAGTACGTTCTACATAATTATATTATCAATTCTCGTGCAAGTATGTACATACAGCACCGCGCAATTAAATTGAGACCACTCGCATTTTCTAGAAATATTTAGTTATTTAATAAGTAGAGAGAATATCATATTTTCTGTTGCTAAAATATCTTCTTTTATAGTATTGGGGTAATCCCTTACACCAACTATAAACTTCTGACTATTCTAACTATCACTAAACACCCTTCTCGGACTTAAACACAATTATAGGAGATCATTTATACCTGCTTTTCGTCATTCTGGGTGCAGTGTTGTATGGTAAAATGAAAGTTTTATTGCAGATATCGAATTTGTGAAATATTAGTTTTAAAATTTTGACATTTTATTTTTTTGTGTGTTGTGAGGTGTCGCAATTTTTTAAGAATGGGGAAACGTAAGGATAAGACCACGCGAGCATTTTTATGAAGCTGCAGTGATTAGAACAGTTAAACATCCTCCAACTATTATGATTTGGTCTTGAATATCAGGAAAGGAGCTAGAGCCTCTGTGTTATGTCACGGGTATTATGAACTAAGTACGGTACAAATCCGTAATAGAATCAATACTAATTTATGCAAAGATGGTGCACCATGTCACACAGTAAAATTAATAAGATTTATTTTCAGACAGCAATTTGTAGGTCTCGTCGTGGCCAGGCAACTCTCCAAACCAAAGGATGGCTTAAGAAAATATTAATTCATATTATTTAAAAATATATATTAATCTTTATATTATATGAGTTTTTGTTATATTGAATCGTTATTTTGTCTTATTTTTTATAACAATAAAACCAAAAAGTTGAATTTATATGATGGCTCCAATTTTTTTGCGCGGTACTGTATGACCGATTCGATAGCATGCATTTGCCTGTGTCAATAGTCAGTGTTTTACGGGCAAACGATATATATATATATATAGGTGATCTCCCTCGCTATACGACGACCCGCCCCTGTCATGTAAACATGGCATCCAGGTCTACTTCTTCATTTTCTTCTAGACAATTTTTTGTTAATTAAACTTTATATTCGACATATATGTGTTTTCGCTTGGTCATTTTTACTAGTCTCTCTTAATATAAGCTTTATGAATTGTTCATTAATCACTCTAATTTATTTTCATGTAATATTAAATCGATTTATTAATTCAGTGTTACAAATTTTCTCATTTACTAAGATAATGCGTCAACTTCGTCCAGGAATTCATTATTTATGAATCTACTTGAAAGAATAACATTGCAATAGAATAGGGTATATGACAATTATCCCTAAAACTCGTTAAAAATAGTCATTTTCTCCAACAGCCAAACAAAGTCAAAGGTACTAGATTTGCCTTCAGTGATTCCAGTACTCAAAATATTACAGTACACTGGCTCCCAAGGAGCAAAGGCTATAAGGCTAAAGAAAAAGTGAAATCAAAACAGTTATGAAAACAGATTTCTGGAAAGGTGGAAGGACTCCTTGGACCACAGACAAGGAAACTGTTTTTTAGAGAGCAATCGTCCAAGTTTACAACAGACTTGCCCAATAATGACAAATTTTTAATATTTTTTAATACTTACTTTCGATCGAAGATTTTCCATTGGTTTCATTTGAACAAATACTTTTGTGTTTAGCCAAATATAATTCAGAATTAAATCCCAAGCAACAAAAAGTACAAGCAAATACATTTTCAATATTTTTCTCTGTTGGTGGAATGAAATCCATTTCAACTTCATCATTCACTTCAACTCTGTATTCTTCTTCACCAAAATACACCAATAATTCTTCGTCCTCCGGAATTTCACGAGTACTACAGTAGTACAAATTATTTTCATGTTGAAATGCAAATAAATTCTGCTCTGAAGGAATTCTGGTAGAGTTGATGCGCTGCATCCAATGGAAACATTTGAATTGATTATTGAGAACAACCAATTTATCTCCTTTTATTTTCCAAGAGTTTTCATTAATATCCAACCCAGTGAAAGGGCCAAATCTTACACCTTGTGGTATACATTTTAAAGCAAATACTCCAAAATAACCGAAAGATTCTCTTACTTCTAAAATATTCCTAGGTATTTCTTCTCTTACTATGTTATGTGCATTATTAAAGGCACTTTTATTTAAAATGTGTATAAGCATTCTGCATTTAGTACAATAATCATGATAATATTCATGACACTGGTCACAATCTGTTGACAAAATTTATTAACATTAAAAATCTTCAAAATTACTGTCAATTAGAGACTTAATTTTAAATAATAAAATTAATTAGTACTGGATGGTAGTAAACAACTTAAAGCCAAACCAAGTTACGTTAACATTTTCAATAAAGTTCATACACATTATACTTACAAAGCTGTTCATTCAATGATTCAATTTTTATGTTAGTGGAGGAAAGGATTTCATCTTTTATTTCGATTTTCTGATTCACTTTCCTGTTGCATATTTCAAATGATGAGAGCTTCGTATTGTCAATATTTACACATTCTATATTGACTGGCTCTTCTGAATATAATGGCTCAATAAAAATTTCATTTTCTGTTTTAACATTATTGTTTATATTATTATCTATTTCAAATGATAATAACTCTGTTTTGATATTATTCATAACTAAATATTATTAATGTGCTTTATACAACAATTTTCATTCAAATAAATTATTCTTGGTTTTTGTACTTATAACAATTTTAGGAACATATTCGTTATTATATCTATAATCATATACTTCGTATTAATCTTTCATTCTTGTTATATTTCATGAAAATATTCAATTATTCCCGTTGTATTTTTACAACTTGTTTTGACATTTCATTTTAAGTCATTATTGAATACATAGAATAATAATACAAAAACTCAATCCAGTTGAATTTTTAAGACATCTGTTAACTATATTCGCAACTAATTTTGACGCATGTATTAGTAATTTAATAGTAATTCGGTAATTTAAAATTAAGAATTACCAATAAATAATATAATTAAGATTAAATTTTTGCTAATCGATTAATTTGTGATTGTTTCGATTATTCATATTAAACAAATTAAGAATTTGAATTTTCTAAAACAATTGTTAACAATTGGTAATTATCTTCTAGGAGCTTTCACTCATGATATAATAATCACGTATTTACCTGGTTTATTATCTATTTACAATTTAGTGCACTTTTGCGTCCTTATAAGTAATTAAACAACTAGTTAATTATATAATTGCAACTTCGTTGCACCCTTATGCTATTACAATAATTGTGTCACCTATCGCATCCAAGATATTCACAAAAACGGTCGCGAAATTGCGGAAAACACAGAGAGGAATTATGAATTTTTCGCGGTAGGTAGTTTCTGAGTCGAAATTCGACATAAGAAAATGTTGTGATTTTTTTAAACATCAATTAACTCCATTTAAAAAGCCTGAAAAAATCGAAATACCAGTTGTCGATGTTTTGACGGTAGTACTTAATTATTTTGAGCTGCTGATTACGAAGAATAATACTGCGTTGGGTTGTCTCTTCCGATTCCGTAGATACTCGCGAAAAACCGCCGCAAAACGCGATATCGCGGAAATACAGAGAGAAATCATGAATTTTCAATGGCCAATCCTTCACACAGTCTTCTTGAGCAATCTCGAAAACCCTTGGATTATTTATTGAAGACTGCGACCAAAAAATTAAAAAGACCTATCCAACAATCGCCTTCTTTAAGAATTCAAAGTGGAAATTAGGCCAGAAAACGAATCTGCATGGCAAAATATACTGCAATCAAGCAGAACATAAAAGGAAACTATCTACAAGAAATAATATATTTAATTACAGAAAACAAGAGGCAACAAACCAAAGCTTAATAATATAATACAAAGTTTAATAAGCTTACAATTAAAAGGAGAAATACAATGAATCTTTTAACAAGTACTTACTAGAATTAATTAGAAGTACAAATACTAATTATTCATTATAGACTGTGACCAACAGATTAAAAAGACCTATGTAATAATCTACATCTACAAGAATCCAAGATGGAAGATGGTAAAAAAATATCACGGTGATTCACAAAATTATTTAAAAAAAAAATATTTTAACTAAATAAATATCACAATCAAAAATCATTAGCAATGTAGCACTTTAAACAAGGGAATAAAGAGATTATTCCAGTAATAGTAAAGGAAGTGATGACTAAAGTAAAAGATAGTATCGGCCCCAAAAAGACAACAGGGTTTGATTGGATTACTAAATTAAGCAACTTCCCTAGAAAGATATAGTAAAATATATGTCCCAAAATTTAAAAATGTAGTAGAGATCATTGAAAACCTAAAACCAAGTAAATCACCCAATGAAGTATCTCTAGACAAATTTCTAGTTTCGAATTCAATAAGAAATGTTTTTAATTTAAAACCTTCTATTTTGATTTTATCATTTACATTATCGTTACACATTTCAGATGATGAAAACTCTTTGCTATCAATGTTTACATATTTTCTTGTCATCAGCTTCTGTATATAAAGGATCAGTAATAGTTTTCCTTTTTATTTCAAAAGTATGATTTGTTATCCTTTGAATGATGTTAATTTTGTTTTAATATTATTTATGAGTAAAATATCACTGAACTCAAGGGTCTTATTTACACAAATTTGAATATAAGCAAATTATTCCTGAAATCTTTTATATTAATAATGATTTCAGAAACGATTACTTTATTATCTCCATAATTGCTTATTAGGTATTCTTCTTCTATTTTAGTCATATTTTCTAAATATATTGGATTATTATCATATCTTATTATTCTCAGTTGGTTTCTTTCCAATAATAGCAACCACTAAGTATGTTGCCTTTGTCATCTTCATGCTTGGGTCTATTCCACTATGCTTTGTATTGAGCCATGGTGTACTAGTTTATTCATGCTCAGATAATGTACTTGTGTATTTCCAGTACAAGCGTTCATCTAATATATAGTGAGGCTGATTCTTTTCTAACAAGTGTATCAGCCATTTTATTTGACTCGTTAGTGCCGCTGCACTTTTCTTAATGGTCCTATAGCAGTTACACTCTTCTCAATGGACCTAGTGCAGCATGGTTACATATGAGCACTCCTACTAATTTCTTCCATATTGTAGAAAGGTGGAGACCTTTACCTGAAATGCAAACACTTTATCAAAAGAAATCTGCAAGCATTCGAAGTACGCATTCGTTCTAGTACCACTTTTGGTTTGAAAGCCGCATATCAGCACTGTCCGGATATTATATTAGAAAACTGTCAACCTCACCGAAATGAATTCTAAAAGTGAATTTACCAATTGTGAAATGTAAATATAGGTATTTTGAGCAAACATAAATTATTTCTAAAATTAAGCTGTACAAAATAAATATCTCACACAATAAAAATTTATGATCGGTAACAATGATCTTAAATTCGAAATATAGTGGTCCTTAATCGCTACATTAGAGATTTAAAACGTATTTGCTTTGTTTATGGTTCAAATATTTATCATAATAAATTAACATTAGTTATTAGTTTGTGAATTAGATGGCAGTAAGTAGTTTAATATCATTGAAATAATAATTCAATGTTTAAAATGAAATAAATTGATTGTTATTGGTTGGCATTTGAAGCAATTTGGAGAATTTTGTGAAGGTTATGCTTAAAATTTATAATTTTTTCGGATGTGAAAAAATTGATGGAAGATTTAGAATAATACATAGATAAATAATGCATAAACTTTAGTTGTTAATTATGAAAGAAGATGAGAAATGTGGTATAAACTATCCAATATTTTCAGAAACTCTAGCAAAAACAAAAGAGGAATACGAAGTAGATGATTACCTAGATAATAAAATATTCGTTTCTGAAACTACTACTAATATAAAAGATTTTGCAAATAATTTATTTGAACTACAAAGTTATACAAGTGATGGCAAAAAGGACAACGATATATTTACTACAAATTACATTAAAAAAGAATTATCAATAGATAATAGAGTACATAATATTAAAGCAGAGGATGAATGTATTGTTGGTACACTGTATTCCGAAGATACAGGTGGTATAAAGGAATGTATATGTAATGATCATAAAGAGTTTTCATCATCAGCTATATATACTAGTAAGATAAATGATAACTTACAAATTAAAGATGAAATTGTTTTTGCTGCTGATTTAAAAATTGAATTCAGTGATAAACGACAATGTAAGTATAATATTTGTTCAATAGTTTAGTTAAACTATTAGAACATGACTTCAATTTTCTATTACAAGTAAATTATTCATTGTTTGTTAAGGTGAAATTAAATTTTATGTATATTAATATATACCCAACATAATAAACCACTATAGTCTAATAGAGTCATTTCAATATTTATAAAAAAAAAAACAATATTGCGATGTATACTTCATTAATCAGTGGTATATTTAATTTCAATTTAGAATCTAATTACAATGAGGTTGAAGATTTTTAATATTAAATTTAATCAACAGATTGTGACCATTGCAATGAAACTTATCAAGATTATTGTACCAAGTGTCATATGCTTGTGCATATTTTAGATAAAAATACTTTTGTTCATGATGATAATGACCAAGGCAGAGATGAAATGCCGAGCAATATTTTAGAAATACGAGAACTTGCTGGATACTCTGGAATATTTGCTCTTAAACTTATACCAGGAGGTGTAAAATTTGGTCCTTTTACTGGATTAAGTACTACTGGTAATTCATGGAAAGTAAAGAGAGGAAAATTCATAATTAGAGATGATCAATCAAAGTTTCCACATTGGATGCAGTACATCAATTCTGCCAGAAATCTTTCGAAACAAAATCTGTGCCCATTTCAATTTGAAAACAATCTATACTATTGTAGTACACGTGAAATCTTAAAAGGTGAGGAACTTTTAGTGTATTTTGATGTAGAAGATGAAGATAGCTTGAGTGGTGATGTCCAAAGTGACTTTATCCCCACTGTACAGGAAGTCCTTGAAAACGTGTTTGCTTGCACATTTTGTTGTTTGGGGTTTAATTCAAAGGTCCATTTGGCCAAACACAAAAACATTTGCTCTAGTGGAAGTAATGGAGAATTTTCAATTGATGGTAAGTACAAAAATTTGGAAGTTCTGTTTTTAAATGTATAATGAATAAAGTAATATAGAAATGAGAGAATACTCACACCAACATCATAAAGCGGGAATTATTTACTTAATTAGATGAATGAACAGTATGTTCTAAATGTAATACAATATAACTAATCTCTAATGTGTTTGATAAAAAAATATGTGATTTATCTACTGAAAAATTTTCCGTCTGGTAAGACTTATCGTAGTTTTCTTTTTCATTTAAGGTGCACGCAAGCAGTCAAAAATCTTGAATCGATCCACAAACGCAGAGGTTACAACTCATGACTTCTTATGTTATTGGGGTATGGTGTTGTTTCTCGTGATGATATTTATATATTTAAAAGTATTTTTTAATAGCAAAAGATAACTTGCAAACTAAAACTAAGATTATTTTCTGATCATACATAGACCTCATACCATTCTTATACAGTGTGATCAAAAATCGTTGGTATATACGTAAAATTGATATTAAAATGTTTTCTAATGTTTGTCTACATGCTATTAATATAACGAGATGCTTCTCTTTTAAACCTCTTGCGCAACTTTAGATACCACGAAATATATCATGCATTTCCTTGTCAGTTAAGTCATGGAGTATCCGAAGGCAAACAAACCTTCCTAACTCGCAGAATGGCATGAATTGCCTGTGTATGAATGTATTTTTTCTTTTATCTTCCGATGATTTACATGTCTAGAATGTTTCTGACAGCAACAATACTTTCATCGGTAACAGACTAGGCGAAGCAGCCTGATTTCAGAGCATTTTTCAAGGCGAATATTCCTTGTGCATATAGTCGTACAATCATCTAGCACAGGCGCTATTTCCTCCAAATACTGATCAATATTTAAACTACGAGCAAGGTTGCAGCGTAAAATTGTCTAACTCCAATGTCTTTGTTTATTTTTAGAACTCGTTCAGTGTTCATTCTGTAAAATTTACTTGGATGAAAAGGAATATCTGGATTACCATAGAGATTATTGCCATAAGAAGAATATCAGGTAATATTTGTTTTTATGTTTTAAGAAAGAATAAATTTAATATTCCTAGTTTTTTAATCTGTCCAAAGTACGCATCGCCACTCGTTCAATGTCTAATGAAAAGAATTCGTGCATATTCCAACCGTTTCTTTTTATTACCCCTTCGCAGTAATGGCTTTCTTCTTGCAGCACGATCTCCAAGTCCCTGTTTAATTAGAAGGCATCGAACGGTAGAAGGTTGTGCAGAAACTCTTGCCGATCTACAAAGATCTGTTAATTTTTTAAATGATTTCATCCTATTTCGTTAGAATATTAATCGCAAATATTGATTCTTTGCCTTCTTTCTTTTACTTTTCCTGGCTTTCTCGCCCTTTTTTTTATTAACCACCAAACCGGTTGCTTGGTGCTTTTTGATTGTTTCAGAAATCGAAGATGTAAAATATTGTGTTCTTTCTTCAATTTGTCACAGACTTAAGCCTGCGGTTGGGTCTGTCGAAGATCGTACTCAACCAGGTCTCCGCTAACGGCTGCTGAAGATTTACGAATTAAACTATTTAGCAAACGAAATCAACGACTAACAGTACTAGAAATTACGACAGAAATTAATCGCGGACGTGAAAATCCTCTTTTGGTTAGTACAACAAAACGTCGTCTAAAAGAAGCCGACTTTCTTGGACGCGCTTTATTGAGAAAACCATTGTTATTACAAGGAAATCGGCAGAAACGATTACAATGGCCGCAAAACTATCGCAACTGGACGCCAAATTAAATAAATATAAATAAATTATATAACTTTTATAAAAAAAATATGTACATAAATGAATAGAGAAAGGGATTTGGTTTTATATATATCTTATACTGAGTTTAGCCGTACCCAATGTCTCGTAGACGGATTCTTTTAAAATATACAAAGATTTAGAGAATAATCACATTAAAAAAATAAAATAATATATAGTAACTTTTATACACGAGCACAAGTAAATATTACATTTCATGTTATTTAATTAAAATTCTTTTACCCAATACATTATAACAATTTTTTCAGTCAATGTGATGTACGAATATTTACTTATTATAAAATATTCAATTATAAATTACCCACAACTTTATAACATTTTGAAGCCGTGTGGCTCAATTATAACATTTTTAGAAATTTCCACATTTAATAACTTAATCACTATATCACATTTTACTTTATAACAATATATATATATATATATATATATAAACTTAGACATATTGCAAATATTTTGGGATTGTGTTTCTTAGTTCTTTGGCCACTTTCACTATATCGCAAAGATACGATATAACAATAATTTAATATTTGAAATGCGTCCAAAATCAGGATGTCATCAATAATAGATTTATTCTTTCCCTATTGGTTTGACATTATTCCTTTTTGACCGAATATTTTATAAAAAAAAAAGCTGTTTGGCCAGACAATTTAGCAGGCAACTATTATGATTATCAAATATTTAAGAATTACTAGATTAATATATGCTACTTCTACCCTAATTTGCTATTAATAGAATCATTTATTTTTAGGGTCACTTATAAACACATTGAAGAAAAAAGATATAGATGCGGAGTTTGTCATAGACGATTTAAACGAAAAGACTCTCTGAAGCGTCACGTTGTTAAGACTCACACTGGAATTGAAAAGGAAGAAGCTTGTCATTTGTGTGATTATAAAACGAATTACAACTGGTATTTAAAAATACATATAAACGCAAAACATTCTGAAGAAAAGTCTTTTAAGTGTTCAGAATGTGAGTACCGGAGTAACTATCAATCCAATTTGAAAAAACATATAAATACAAGACATTGTGAAGAAAAAATGAAACGATTCACTTGCTCGAAATGTGATTATAGAACAAATAATAAGTGTTATTTGGAGAAACATATAAATGCAAAACATCATGTGGGTAATATGAAACGATTTAAATGCCCAGAATGTCAGTTCGAAACTAACTATAAATCGTATTTGATAGAACACTTAAACGCAAAGCATTCCGAAAATAAATTAAAAAGGCTTAAATGTTCAGAATGTGAGTATAAAACGAACTACACCTCTGACTTTAGAAAACATATAAATCTAAAACATCGCGAAGTTAAATTGAATTGCTTTAAATGTTCGGAATGTGAATACAAAACGTACAGGAAATCGAGTTTAATGGAACATATACACGCAAAACATTCTAAAGAGAAGATAAAACGATTTAACTGTTCTCAATGTGACTTCAAAACAAACTACAAGGGCAATCTGAAAGGACACACTAATACAAAACATCCTGAAGAGAAAGCTACACAATTTAAATGTCCAAAATGCGAATACAAAACAAACCACAAGTGGAGTATGAAAAGACACATAAACGCAAAACACTCCGAGGAGAAAATGAAATGTGCGCGCTTTTCAACAGAGGCAAAAACGAAACTTCCTGAGGAGAAAGCACTACGATTTAAATGTTTGAAATGCGAATACAAAACGAATTATAAATGGTGTATGAAGAGACATATAAACTCAAAACATTCTGAAAAGAAGGTAAAATGCGCACGCTCTTCAACAGAGGCAACGTAGGTAATTTCTAAACGAATATTCCTACAATTGTAAAATCCAAAAGTTGCATGTAGTTTCTTCTCTACCCGAGTCATGGCAACGTGAAAGTGAGTACCTTGATAATTATAGAAAAAAAATTAGCAGATCGATTTTTATTAGCTATTCTTGATAAGAAAATCAAGGAAGCAGATATAGTCATTTCTACAAGAGCGTGTACGCTCTAAGTCGTTAACAAAATAATGTTCCTAGTAATACTACAATTAGGAACCTAATCCAAAAATTCGAAGGAACTGGTTCAGTTCCGGATATTAAAGCACTACTATGAGAATGTAATATTCGTTCGGCTGAAAATGTGACAGAAAGTCCAAAAACCACAATTCGTCATCGATCACAGCAATTTGGAATTTCAAAATCATCCATGTAGAAAATTTTGATAAGTGACCTTCATCTACATGCGTACAAAATTCAATTCACACAAGAATTGAATCCCACGGATCACATAAACAGCCGTCTGCTTGTCAATTGGAGTACATTGCAATTGATGACAAATTTTGTAACAAAATCATGTTCAATGACGAAGCCCATTTCTACATCGGTGGTTACTTTAATAAGTATAATTCTCGCATTTGGTGATGTGAGAATCCCCGAAAGATTGTGAATAAATTTATCTTCTTCGCGCGCATGACTTTATTTTTTTGAAAATGAGGATAGTGAAGTGGCAACCGTTAATGGTCAGCTCTCTTTTTTTATGGCCTCTGCTGGAAGATATAAACCTCAATATGTTCTTCCAGCAAAATTGCATTATTTGTGAGAGAAAAATTAACAATATGAAAAATTACCAGGTAGTGTAATTTTTCGAAATAGTAATATTGGTCGACGTGGAAAATCGTGCGATTTAACACCAGTAGACCGTTTGCTTTGGTTTTTTTCTGGAATAAAGTGTACTCAAATAACTCCCAAACAATTGATGGCTTATAAATCAGTATTCGTGAAATATATAGACGAAATTGATCAGAATATGCAACGCAGTAACTGAAAATTTTGAAAAAAGCAATCATAATATTTAGAGTTCCTGCTTTGTACAGTTCCCAAGGAACAATTTTTAAATTACGTGGAAGTTTTGAGTTGGTAGTAGTAAAAATAAAGGTTAGCTATGATTTCAATTCATTCAAGAAATTAGGAAATAACATGTTTTTAATGCGTACGGTTTTCGTTTTAATTTTGATTTTGAAATATACACCTTAATTATTAATATTCATGCTGTAATAAAATAAAATATAATTTTAGATGTAGTTATTTTTTCCTTGGGCAACTTAAAACACCCGCGAAATTTAAAAATTGTTCCTTGGGTTGCTAATATATTGGGTCTGGGAAAAAGTTCGTGGCGTTTTTTCAGTAAAATTCAACTGGTCCCCGCATGGCGCGTGGACGAATTCATTTAAACCGAATATGCTCCATTATTATCGACAATGTTTCGCCATTTTTTTGGTAGATCCATGATCCCATCGGTGAAAAACTTCTGTGGTTTTTGGTCGAAAAACTGAATCAAGTAGTTTTCACAGGCTTCTTTTGAAACCAACTTAATTCCATTGAGAGAGTTCTGCAGAGAATGAAACAGATGATAGTCAGAGGGTGCTATATCCGGACTGTAAGGTGGGTGCATCAAAACTTCCCAACCAAACTCTCTCAATTTTTGACGGGTCATCAAAGAAGTGTGTGGTCGGGCGTTGTCATGATGGAAGACAACACCTTTCCTATTAATCAATTCGGGCCGTTTTCTTTCAATCGCCTGGCGTAATCTCTCTAGTTGTGCACAGTAGAGTTGAGAATCAATCGTCTGACCAGTTGGAAGTAGCTCGTAGTGGACGATTCCCCTCCAGTCCCACTATACACACAGCATCACTTTTTTTGGCGTCAATGTTGGCTTAGCGAACGCTTGTGACGGCTCACTATCCTTTATCCACGATCTTTTACGCTTCCGATTATCGTACGTAATCCATTTTTCATCTCCGGTTATTAAACGTTTCAGAAACGGCTCGATTTCATTCCGTTTCAGCAGCGCATCGCAGATGTTAATTCGGTCCATCATGTTTTTCACGCTCAACTCATGAGGAACCCATACGTCAAGCTTTTTTTTGTAACCAGCTTTGTGTAAATGGTTCAAAACAGTTTTGTGGTCAATGCCTAGCTCCACGCCAATATCGACACTGCTGATACGCTTATCTTGTTGGACTTTTTCAAGAATTTCATCAGATTTTTCAGTGATTGGACGACCGGAGCGTGACTCATCTTTCACATTGAAATTTCCAGAACGAAAGCGAGCGAACCATTTCCGCGCAACAGATTTCGATAAAGTACCTTCACCGTACACAGCACAAATTTTATCACAAGCCTGCGCAGCGTTCTTCCCCTTATCATAATAATATTGCAGAATATAGCGAAATTTCTCATTATTCTTCTCCATTTTCAAGTGCGAATAACTTTCCAACCACTGCACCGATTACAATGTTTCTACGCTCAAACTAACGTTCGGAAGGTCATCTAAAAAACGAGCCGTCGGTGGTGTCGCTGTGACTTGTTGTTCTTTAGTTATCGGCAACCAATGCCATCTATCGGGAAAAACGCCACGAACTTTTTCCCAGACCCAATATTAACGAGTTGTAAGAAATTGGGTATTTTATTCCAAAATAAAATCCCCAAGTGCATGCTGGGACATCTTTTATTAAGAAAATGACGATGTGGACGACTTATCGGAGTGAATTCAAAAACGATGAACAACACCTGAGAGAATAATTTCTATTTTTGAAAAGAATAAAGAAATTACTTTGTGCAAAGCAAAGGAAATTCTTATGATAAAGAATACAACGTGCCCTTTGAATATAATTCAAAGATTAGAAGTAACCATTAAACAATGAGCTACAATTATGAGGTCTTTGTTTTCAGAAAGACGGAAGAGAGAAACGTTCAAATTGGGCAAAGATATGTGTAGAGCGAGATTGGACCCACATAATACACAGTATGTTGAAAAATGACGAACTTTTTAAATTTAAAGAAAACCACTAACGCCCTCTATTGAACAAAATATAAACACAAAGCTGTACATCCCCTCTACGAAACGCCATCATTAGGATCGAACACTGGATTGTCATGTTATACCGCTTAAAGTGATACGTCGTCACTAAAACACGATGGAGTAAAGAGTTAATATTAAATTTTGTTTCAAACTTTGTAAAACCTTTGCAAAAACATTTGAACTGATGGAACAAGGTGATGATTGCTTATCCCGTACACGTGTGTTCGAATGGTATAAGCGGTTACAGGTTGTAATGCTTTAGAAGACGAGCTAAAGCCAGGCCGACCAAAAAAACAAAAATCGCGACGAGTTGATAGAAAAAGTGCATGAAATGATAGATGCCGAAGGAATTAAATTCGACCACGAGATTTTGACAAAGAATTTAAACAAACGGAAATCTGTGCTAAATTTATTTCTCACGCCTTAGAAATTGCTCGCATTGAACATTGCAAGGACCTTATTATAAAAAGCCCCCAGGCTCCCCAAAGTCGTAGAAATTGCGTTTCCGGAGCCATGAGACAAAAAAAATGTTGATTTCTTTTCGACTCTAAAGGTATTATACTTCCAAGATTCCTTTCACAAGGTCAAAATGGGTGTTATAGAACGTTTGTGGAAGAGAATTGTTCGAATGAGGTCTGAAAGGAACGTTCTATGACAATATTACACAAATCTAAGAAATCCTGATAAGGGTTATTGAGGCGATTCCGAAAAACAATGTAAATAATCTATACTAGTATTGATTGAACATGCCCGGCAATGTATTGATGCGAAGGGATGTATTTTTAATGACAATTAATAATTTAGACAAAATAACTTTTTTTTAATTTAAAAATTTCCGTTGTTTTCCTAACATACTGTGTATTTAGCGATGAAAGCATCTCTACTATTGCTAGTACATTACTACATTGATAATTTTTGGGGAATTCTACTTTATATATTATGTTATAAATCTATTGAGTTTTTGTAACATTTTATTCCTAATAAAATTGGTTACTTCTTACATTGTTACAATTCATTATTTCTAGTCACTTTATACACAGGTGTTGTCCATCAAAATAAAACCACAATTATCTTGGAAAAAAATAGAAATGAAGCGAAATATATTTATTCTATTTATCAACAATAAAGTAAAAGAAGATTTGCTAAATAAAACAGTGCTTTTCAAAAATAAAAATGTTAGAAGATATTAAAAATTGATCGGTGTCTGTTGAGCATCAACACAGAGCCACAACAGAAAACAATCATCTTTGTAGTCTGAAGTTTTCAATATTTAGCAGCTTGTCCTTTATTACAGATGACAGATCCGTATCGCGTTGGCATCTTTCTGTGAGGATGGCGACTATCTCTGATAATTTAGCCTTATTTTTTATTTTATAACTCAACTGTACATTTTATATCCTTCCGCCGATTTTCTATGGAGTTTAGGTTAGGAGATTGTGAGGGCCAAGCAACAAATTTATTTTTTCATTCTCAAAAAACTTTTTCGTCATACGCAAAGAATGCTTTATCAACAAGATAATGACCATTGATAAATCCATTTCAGTTGGATATATTCCTCCGCGTCTGAAATAAATTGACATACTCGTTTTGATCTACATTCTTTTTTCCCCCAATAAACGATTTTACCCCACGAAAAAGCACGCCATAGCTTAATATTGATATGTTTTACTGTCTTTTTGGTAACTGTTCTTAGTGGTCGTCTGATATATAGTTTACCATCGGAGCCTATGATATTTATTTTAGTTTCCCCGGTCCAAAAATACTTCATTTGCAAATATTTTGTGGGTCACTCCAACTTAGATGTTCGTTTGCAAAGCCCAGTCGGCTTTTTATATTTCTGATGTCCAGTAACAGCAACTTTCTGGCAAATCTTCCATGTAAATTGCTTTCTTGTAGTCTTTGGCGAATCGTACGTGTACTAATATTTAATTCGGTTTTAATTTCTCTAAATGGTTTGAACGGATCTGCTCAAAAAATATGAACAATCCTTTTATCCATTCGTGGCATTTTTCTGATTTTCTTTACCATTTCTTACTTTTAATGCATTTTCTTAATTTTTCAGGCTACCGACGTGTAATGTGCTCGTCTCATTTTAACTAAATCTATGTAATGTATTAATAGCAATTATATAATTATTAATAAGATACACCCTTACGTGGCACAATTACAGATACAAAACGTGCAATAACATTATTCTTACATCCGTAAATCTACGTTGAGACACCAAATTTCGGGGTCAACTAAGAGAAGGATTTCCCCAACACGTCTGAGCTATCTTGCGGTTATTTCGGTAGCTTTCAGTTGTACAGTTTATAAATAGGTGACTGTATCAACTGTGGGTGTTTGTTATGTAACCAACCTTGCTCTATTTTATTTTGAAGGCCATTACTGTATATTATACCAAATTTGGCAAATATTCAGTAATTTGGCAGACTTGCGACCTTTAAAAAAAAATATGAAAATATATAATCTTCCGAACTTACCTGTTGCCGCGTTCAGGAATTCCACCCGGACCTTCTTAAGCTTAAGTGAGAACACAAAAAATTAATAAAAATGGACGCCACCGTATTACAGAATTCTCAAACGCCGCCTGAAACTGAAGACTCGTCGTCGTTCGGCAAAACATACAATAATCCAATTTACAGGTAGTGAAGGGGGGTGACGAAAACAAACAAAAAAGAAAGATAATAGCTTTCATAGGCAAATTGTATAATTGAGTAAGTTGTGTTAATACAATGGCGAGATAAAAAAAAATAATAACCATTACGTGAAGAGACCAAGATAATCTTTGGTAACGATGAGGTTTACTTATTACACATTGGCAGAAGCAAAAAAGAATTCAACAATAAGTCAAGTATTCTCTATACAAAAATCACAGTTCACGAATCTTTTCCCCCAAATATAGGTACATATATTAGATTCACAGAGGTAACCAATGTGGTATTATTTAGTTAAAATCATACCAACTACATACTATACTTGTGCTCCTTCATGTGGTTTGTAATTCGTCTCGTACTCACATTTCGGACATTTAAAACGTTTCTGTTTCTCTTCACAATGTACTGCGTTTGCGGGTATTTTTATATACGATTTATAAATTGTTTTATAATCACGTTCCGGACATTTTAATTACTTTACTTTTCTTTCACAGTGCTTCGCTTTTACATGACCTACCAGGTGCGATTTCCTGTCTGTTTTGTACTCACATTCCGAACATTTGATTCGCTTCTCTGCACAATGTTTTGTATTTATATGTCCTTTTAAAAGTGAGCTATAGTACGTTTTGTACTCTGTTTCTGACATCATTTTTAGAAATTCTCCGATCGTCTTTTTGGAATGTATTACATTTACATACTCTCTCAAGCACCTATTGTAGGTTGTTCTGAATTCATATTCCATACATTTGAATCATTTTTCTTTACAAATTATTGTAGCCCCATGCGCCTGTAAATTTGATTATGTTTAGTATGTTTTATAAACACATTCTGCGCATTTCAGCCAATCCGTTTTCTCTTTACAATGTTTCACTTTTAAATGCCGCTTGAAATTCCAATTATATTTTACTTTGTACTCGTATTCCTCACATTTATACCAGCTGACGTTTCCTTCAGAATGTTTTGCATTCACATGCCTTATCAAAATTGCGTTACTTTGTGTAATGCATTCGCAATACGCACATTTGAATCGTTTCACTTCCCTTTCACTACTATTTTGCATTAACATATTTTCGTAAACAGATTTTGGAGTTTACACTTCGGACATTTCATCACGATGTTTGCGTTAACATGTTTGACATGCTACTTATTTTGTCTTCACTCATAAGACATCGGTAAAGTCCTTTTTTTCAGTTTTGATAGTCCTTGCTGAATCTATTAAAGCAAAGTCCACATTTACACGCTCTTACTCTGTAATATTTATTGTGATTTTTAGTCACCTTTCGTTGGAATTTTTGTATGTACGCTGTTCAACTTGCTTCAAATAGACGGAGGTGGCATTTCTTTTTTCGTTTGCTCATTCAGTGTAGGTAGCTTCATCTGCCTAAAAATAAATGTACTACATGAACCACCAAATGTATGTCAATTTATTTATAGTTACTTAAATATACTATGCTTTCGGAAAAGAATCAACTCACATGAACACCCTAATTTTGATTACATACACAATATATGTATTTTGTGACAAAAATTCATCAAAAGTATATATTTTTATATAAATTTTATACAAATGTTTGCTGTGTTGAGAATAAGAAATTATTAACCGTTTACGGGGAAAACTAGCAATGATTCATTGCTAGTTTGTTTAGGCAATGCAAATGCCCTGAGAATTTCGACTTCATCATCGTCTAGAAGTGGAAGCGATTTCGTCGTGGAAGAAAAGCGTTTAATTTTGCAAGGTAAACTGAGCGACTTGATTCGTGATTTGAATTTATCGAAACAAAAAGCAGAGTTGCTCGTATTACAGTTGCAGGAGTGTAAATATCTTGACAATCGAACAAAAGTCACTGTATACATAAACAAAAATTAGGCGCTCCTACAATTGCTCAAAGAGAACATGTGTTTCTACGATAACATTAACGGTTTGTTTGATGTGAATAATACGTCGTACGATTCAAATAAATGGTGTTTGTTCGACGATGATTCGAAATATAGTCTGAAGGTTGCTCTGCTACACAATGGAAATAAAAAACCATCCATATCGATTGTTCATGCAGTACAAACGAGGGAATGCTACATCTGTAAGATCTTGACCAACATCAAACACAATGAGAAACATCAATGGATAATTTGAAGCGATTTAAAGATTTGAAAAATAATTCTGATTAAATCTGAAACATTAATTGATTTACGTATTACTAGTGAATTGTTCTCTTGATTGGGATGCAATCTGAACTCACAAAATTTTGATGTTTTTTGCGCCTATGGGATAGCCGTGCTACTCACATTATGTGACAAGATTGGCCAAATCGTACTAATTATGAGACAGGGAAACCGAAACATCTCCTCTACACCGCTTGCGAAGTCACAGGACATTTTCCTGACATCTCTTCACATCAAACTTGGCCTCGCCATGAACTTCGTCAAAGCGCTCACTCACGAAGGACTGGCTTTTCTGTCCTTAATAAAGTTATTTCCCAAATTATCATACACAAAAATTATAGAAGCAATATTTCTGGGACCTAATATTCGAAAATTAATGACCGACGGAAATTTTACAAAATGTATAACATTCGATGAAGCGGCTCGAGTGTCTGTCGAGGTTCATTTTCTGAATTCCGATCTCGATTTTTTGCCTGAAGACTTGGACGATATAAGGGACAAGCAAGTAGAACTGTTAGACAAAGATATGGCGAAAATGGAAAAACGATAACAAGGATTTTGGGATGATGGCATGATGAGAACTACTGCTGGACTCTAATGCATTGAACGGATCCAAAACAATACAAGCGACTCACTTTACCGCTCTTCATTTCCGATTTATCACTTTTATTTGAATAAAATTGACAGTCCAAAATTGTAAAAAATGAATTTATTGAATATCTCGAAAACTAAAACTAATCTTAAAAAACAGATTCGGATTCAGCGCCCCAAATTATCTTAGAAACGACTTTTGGTAGTTCTGGTCCAAAACCGTGTACACTTGTGTAATTAGAATAAAATTGCTCAAAAATTAGAGTTGTATTAGACTATTATTACGTCTAACATGACTCGAAACAGTAATCTCACGTTATTGGGAAAGACTATCATACAATACTTTCTCAAGTACTAATTTGTTTCCCTTGCAAGTGAATGTAAAAGACTAAATGTGTGAAAATTAAAAATATATTTTTATGTAAATATAATATGTTTGTTTTCAAAAATATGAAATAAAGTTTTTAGTTAATTATAAAATAACTTTAGCAAACATTTATGTTGTTTACTAAATTTACTTACATAGTTTTCATCATCAAATTCAATGTTTATATCAGTGGGAAAGATAATTTCATTTCCTATTTTGATTTTATTTTCTTTCCATCAAGTGTTTTAGGTGGTGAAAATTTCAAGCTGTCATCATTTACATATTCTTTTGTATTAATTATATTTTCTGAGTACGGAGTATTATCAATAAATTCCTCTTTTATTTTAATTTCGTCGTTTATTTCATAAGTTTCACTTTTTACTTCTGCTTCCATATTGTTCATGATGGAGATATTGTTTCTTGTGTTAGCATTTCTATAACTTTCTAATTCAAGTGGTTCACTTTTAATATTAAATGTACTAATAATAGTTTCAGAGACCAGAACTTTATCATCTTTGCATTCTTCCGTTTCCGACATACTTTCAGAATTCATTGGAATACTATTGCATCTCTCTATTTCGTTAGACATTACTGTTAGGCCTGAAACATCCATTATTAACTTACGAAAATAATTAATTAAGGAAATACGAGAAATACAAAAGCATAACTAAAGGAAAAATTTGCTTGATGAATATAGACACCCGCTAAACTTAAAATCCAAATTTTACTGTCCTCTTGTGGTAAAGTAATTAAAAATGAATGAATAACATCCTCTCAACATAATGGAGAAATTTTAAAAATCAGTAACAGTGTTGTATTATAAACTGCTGTTAATCATAATAAGAGAAAGGTAAATATGTATATTCTTTAACAATATTATAACTTTTAATAATTAAATTATGAAATTATTCATTCCTATTGGTTATGACGTCATAGTTCCATAAACACTCTATAAAGTGACTTACACGTTTGTTTAGATCTTTGTGATCTCATTTGCAAAATAAGGTACATGTACGTGTGACTTTTATCTTCAAATATATTTTTATTTAATAAACGTAATAAGTTTTATTTAGAGTGGAAGTATTTTATACATATAAATTTTTAAAATATTTCCGACCAAACTCGGAGTGTTTCCGAATGTGTTTCTTGAGTTGCGTGACATCATATGATCTATTTACGCTCCTCATCAAGTCCACTAATTTGATTGCAGAAAAATCGTTTTTGTCCAAAAATAGACGTGTGTTTGGCGTGTTTATAACTAGTGTTTAGATTCAGCATAAACTTCTTTAAAACTATACTATGAGCGATAATGACTTTGTAACAGTACAAAGTAATAATTTGTTAAATATTGACTTATTCATGTTGGTGAAATTTATTGGTTCAAGTGATTGTTTCAATGCCATCAAAATTAGAGAAGTTAAAGCCGACATAAGTAAAACTAATTAAGTATTAGGTAATTTAATAACAGTGCATTATTTTTTATAATATCTGCGTTTGTAATTACTGAAACTTCTAGGTTAATTATAAATATCGAAACTGACATTTTAATTATCCCATACATGATGCATTCAACATCACTGATATCTTCTAAATCGTGGTGTATACCTAATGATGAAACAGACTTAGTTTCATGTATCAAATTCAGTGCTGGAGAATGAGTGTAATTAGTGGATACATTGTCATCGCTTAGTAATGTACTAACTAAATGTTTCCTAGTTCTCTTAACCGAATTGCTTCGTACAGGTATACTAAGAGAACGTTTTTTGTTCACTTGACACTGAAATATATGTGGTAGAACGTTTTCTCTTAAGTATATTTTACCACCCATTAATTTGTACTTTATATAATTTTCTATATCCTCCTCCAACTAAAACCAAAATTAATTATAAATGCAAATAACAGCATCTATTAATTATAAATACATTAAATATGCATATATCAAAGTATTTCATTCAATAGACATACATTAAAATGATCTTCACAAACAAATCCTCTAGTCTTTCCAGATAAATCGTCTTCGTTGCGTCCCATTGCTCGCAACCATAATTTTCTTTTCTGTAACTGTTTATTGCTTCCAGCTGGTAGCGAAATAAATATTTTTTCTGGTGTTTGAATTGATGTTGATTGACACTGAGGCACTACGCAATACTTAGAATATTTCTTGTCCATTTTATCACTTCGTGAGTAAACAAGAATGCACACTGTATTAATAATGTAAATAGATACTCCAACGTCACATGGCTGCGGGCAGATTACTGACGTCAAATCTGTTTCGCGGAGAATTCAAAATTCCATTCCCAAAAATGCATTTTTATAGAAACTGCAATAGGGTATTTGACTACATTGAAAATATACCACAATATGTGGTCATCCTATCGGGTAATATCGTAAAAGAACATATTTCACTTTATTTTATACTAAATTATGTTTATCTTTGACAAATTACACAAAAAACAATCTCATAATTTTTGAAATTTTATCTGTAACGGGAACACTATGTCATTGGTGGCAAGTCAGGTGACTTCATAGGCTAGCATACACGGCGATACTGGCGAAACAAGTTGACGTTCATTCACGTTTTAGCTTTTTGGGTGTAATTTCCAGTAATGGTATTTCATTCGCGATTGGATCTTTGAACTATTTCTAAAGCAGTTTTCTGATAATTTTCGATATCATATAATATTCCTAGTTGTATTCGTTTCAGACTTCACAATGGAGTTAAATTTTGTGCGAGCTGATAACAGCAATTTACCTAAGATAGACGCATTTATGGTTGCACTTTTTTTTAAGAATAACGCCGATTACTATGCTGCAGAATTTAAAAATGTGAAAACAGCGGTGTAAGTACCACGTATAAACCTTAACCACTATGTAGGATCATTCAGATCATTTTAGGTTATGTCTAATAATAATAATAAATATAAGATATGTCTTGTAAATTTTCTCTGTAATCGTTCTTGCTTTTCTTTCACAGGTCTGCAAGGGAATCCTATGGAGACGATGCGATCGGTTACGTCCAACTACACCGGAACCGTGAGATTTGCACAGTTAAGTGTAAGGTGTGTCCAGAGCATAAAGTTAGAACAAAAGCAGTGTGACGATGGTAATAAACGAAAAGGACAACGAAATTATTAGCTGTCGATGCCACGACTGTGCTGCTTCAGCTGGAGGATGCAAGCATGCAGTTGCTTTTTGATGTGGGTCCATCGTCGCACCGAGGAACCTGCATCTACTTCCGTAGAGTGCTATTGGAAAAAGCCTACATTGTCTAAAGTAGGGACTACTCTGAAGTTCATCACAGTGCGGCAGATGTCCAAAAAAGAAGTACCTCATAGGCCAAGTACATCCGCTCTTTATACTTAATTTATTTCAGAAGCAAAGAAAAGGAAAATTGATAACTGTGAATTGCTAAAATATCAACATGATTTTAAACATACTAATGTGATGCAGCATTCATTGCACAATTTTATAATAAACCAATCCCCCGAAATTAAAGCAGATGTGGAGAAGTTTGTAGACGTGATGAAAGCAACATTCACAGAAGATGTGATAAATACCATCGAAACAGCAACCAGGAGGCAGAGCAAGAGTAGTTTGTGGTACGAGATGAGATATGGCCGTATCACAGCTTTAAAGGCACATGAAGTAAGTGTTTGTCATACACCAGATGGTTCATTGGTTGCCACCATAATGGGCGCAAAAATACCTGAGACTGCTGCAATGAGTAGAGGTCGAAATTTAGAACTATCTGTCCGGAAGGCAGTAAGTAATAAATTTTAAAAAAAATTACTTCATGTGGACTTTATGTATGCCAAGAGAATCCCATAATTGCAGCATCTCCAGACGGTTTAATGCCAGACGCCGTTATTGAAATAAAATGTCCTACCAAGGCAAAGGCTAAGGACCGTTACTTCAAAAATGGTACGATCACAGATAAATGTAAAGCACAGGTGCAACTGCAAATGTATGCAACTGGTTTAAAAAAGTGCTATTTTTGTATCGCTGATAGCAATTTTGAAGAAACAAAGAATGTAGAGATTATTTTAGTGACATACAACAGCGACTATGTTAATAACTTAATTGAAAAGTTAGCTATTTTCTGGAAAACAAATATATATCCTATTTTGTATAGTAACACCAGTTTGTGATAAATAAAAAACCATTCTGTATTTCTTGTTTTATTATTTTATTTTACATTATTTAGATATTTACATTATTTAATAAGAGAATCCTGCAAATTTATTAGATCACATGCAATAATAACGACATGATCAAGTACACGGAGAATGTTATTATTTATAACTGAATGTTGCTTTAGCATATGGAATTCTCTTAATCGCCTTATCACCCTCTCAATATGAATTCGCAGGCTAGCAATTATTTTAGTTTGTCGAACTTCTGTTTTTGATAGTTTTGCACCAGCGTTTACACTGGGTTAACAACTTAATTTAAATATAAATGCAAACATAATTATATTGACATTTGTAATAAATAAATACATACCTTCAGGTTCAATAATTTCTGGTTTCATATTGTTATTTGTTTGTAAGCTTTCAGTATGAGTTTCAGTAGTACATTGACTTTGCAGACATTCTGTGACAAGATCAATTCTTTGCTTTTTAAGGAACAGCTCTCGAGAAGGTACAGCATCAGTCATCCGTCTTTTGCGATCCTCTTGACAATGAAACTTGGTTGGCACAGCCTCATCTGCCAAAAGTATTTTCTCACTGAAGCCCATTTTGTATTTCATGTAGTTAATTGTGTCTTTTTCCATCTGCAATTCAATATTATTGCCGATATAACAAGTGAAGTGTCTAATATTCTAATAGTATGATATTATGCATAGATTGTCTGACAAGAGAATCGATATTACAGGACTGCACACTATAAAAATTTAACAATGTAACAGAAAATATTTCAAATCCTATAGAGTGGGGTTATAGATGTTGCAATGTTATAGATATAGATCTCGTTTTACAAAAACCGATACTTTTAACTAATATCTAGTATAATATGTCAAGTTAAATGTGATATTACTTACGTCAAAATGATCTTCACACATAAAAACATTTGTATGCGGTAATATACTCTTTGGGTCTCTTCGAGCTAATTGTAACCACATTTTTCGTCTTTTGGGATTCTTTGGAACAGAAACAAACAGTTTGTGTGGACTCTTTATAGATGTATTTGTACATTGTGGCACTACACACCATTTATACCCCATTCTATCCAATAAATTTGAAGAAAACATGAAATTAACTTCAGCGACGCTGTTTTATTCAGGTTTACTTCTTGATTTACTAGATTTACTTATCCCGTCCTAGCCTGTGACGTCACGCATGCCATATGACCAGCGCCATTACACAAACAGCGTTTTTGGTGCGGTCTTGGACGTTTAAACTTCAACATTGATTTTTATTGATAATACAATAGATATGTCGGAAATATCAATGATATGTCCTTATTATGTAATAAACAATAATTTAAAACAATTTCCCAAAATTAGTCAATGCCATGTTTTCATTTAGATGAAAAGATTTAGAACTAACATAAAAAATGTTTGGTTATCATAATTTCTTTATTTTAAAATTCTAAATTTGGAAAACATATTCGAGAATCTACATTTCTGCAGCAGTGTTGTCTTCTACAATGGCAATAAGAGAAACATCAAATAAGTTAAATGTCCCGAAGAGTTCTCTGCAAGATAAAGTTTCGGCTTTGAAGTAAACTCACAAAGCTAGAGTAATTGGAATCTGCATTTTCTTCTGAATATGAAAAGCAACTGGTAGAATATATGGACCTAGACAATAGATTTATGCCTTTAACATGGAAGAAATTTTTAATAAAGCATTCCTATGATCTGACAGAAACTTTGGGTCTCAATCATAGATTTAATAAACAAAAAAGATGTGCAGGTAAAGACTTAATAAAACGAAATGCTAAAATAAGATCGAGAATGCCAGAATTTACAAGCTTAATAAGAGCAGTTGGTTTCTATGAGCCTCAAGTATCTTTATTTTTTCTGTAACCAAAAACATTGATGGAAAAGTTCCCATTTCCTCTATCAAGGATATTTAATGCTGATAAAATAGAAGTGTCCTGCATCCACAAAAATAGCAAGAGGCAGGTTGTAAAATTAATTGTGAATTGTTTAGTTCATTTACAGATATGCAATGATTCACTTGTTTGGCTTATTCGCAAACTTTGTTGTTTTGTATAATCTTATTTAGAGGTTCATTATTTAAGATTTTCTTTTATTTTGTTAAATTCAATAGAACAATGGTAAAAATTTGTATACTGTATAAGAACAATGCAAAAACCAGTGATAACCTTTCACTTTTATAAAAAGTACGTTTACCATAGACTTAAAATAAGAATTAACTTCTTCGCTGCAAAAACGAAAAGAATATGAAAAAATAATCACAGCAGGAAATTACATTATTTAAATTTGCCAACTGGCAGAAAAGGAATTTCTGCCAATTGACTGTTCTCTAATAAGTACAAAGTCATTCATGTATGGATTAAAATGATTTAGCTGTTTTTAAAGATCATCTTTATCATGACGAAACCTTACAAACTCTTTTACCAACGGAATTAATACTTACACAATATTTTCATCTTCATACCATATGAAATTTTTCTTGAAAAAGATATCAAGGAAAATCAAATTAGATGAAAACTATTACTTTTAAAAACCAATAATAATTTTTGAATTGAAAGAAGTGGAAAAATGTCTCAGAATGGTGAATGATTGAGACAATTTATTACCTCCTTTGTTTTAATAAATAATAATAGGGATATTATTTAATAGAGAATATTTATTTGCACGTGTTGGTTAGTCAATTTATTACGAGCGCGTGTTCGGCTAGCTAAAGCGCTATAATAAATGCAAACAAAAAAAGAAAAGAAAGTAATGATTGAATGTAATGTGAGGAGTTAATAATTAGTAGTTGTGTACAATGAGCATCAAAAGTCCAGGACGTGTGCTAAGCTGAAAGAAAGATTATTAGTGGAAATAAAACAGCAGGGTTGCCTTTAAAATTTTATTCACAAGTTAAATTAATTCTTAAAGCTTGAATGCGTTAAATAAAGATAGTTAATAAGAACGAGAGCAACAAATAAAATATAATAAACGTAATAGCAAAGCTATAATAAAAGGTAAGTCTGGATGTATGAAGGCTGCTAATAAAGTATAAAAAAAGGGTTAGATTAAAAGGTGCATCGGGCGTAGAAATACTTGCGATTTGTTTGTGAATGTGTATATGTATATCCTGGGTCAGGATGCTGTGTATATTCCGCGGCGCGAAATTAAACACGAGGTCACAAAAAGCGCGAATAACGGTTCGCGGCACAAACACGTGAAGGACGTGCGTAGTCTGGATGACGACAGAAGGCGAAGAGGGTTGTTCTCTTACGGCTATGGCTTTATAAGGAACCGACCCCATAACAGGGGGTATTGGTCATGTTTGAATTAACCAATAGCAAAGAAGGACAGGCACGCTACCACTTGGCGTGAAACAAATTAGCATACATTAAAATTGTGATTTTAATTTCAATATAAGCATTAAGCAATTTATCTACACAGAATAGTAGACGTGTATTCTGTGTAAAAGAAAGAAAATCGGGATTGGTATTTGAATCGCGAATTGCATTTAGAAATCAATATAACTGAATTGATATCGAATATGAGTCAGTGAAAAGTTGGTAACCTCAAGTAGTCTTTAGTACCTGATTTCGGTGTTTATTGCAGCCTTGACCATTTGTACATGACTAACACAAAAGGACTCTGCATCTGAATATATATACGAGGACCGGACAAATAATGACAGTATAATAATTTAGGAATTCAAGATCGAATTGTATTTTAAATTAAATAAATTAATCTTAAAAACGATGTAAGAAATTATTATATATAGAGAGTGTAACAGTAAATATACTTGTATTGATTTTTATTTCCAGATAACATATTTCTTTTTATTTAATGTGTTAATAAGATTTTTTTTACTGTTCAATGTTTTACAAAAGAAAAATATTTTTATCTTATCAAATTCATTGAAATTTCCTATGGAAGGAAACAGAAATATATACTGAAGTGTATTTGTTCATTCTATATTTTGATAGTTTCTCTGAATATTATTTATTGTATTCTGTATCAATAACAATATATTTACATATTTTCAAGAAACATGAATTGTTACATTTCAAAACATAACTAAACAAAATTCACAATATTTTTAATCTTTATCACGAATGATCACCAAATATACTTTTGAAATTAGTTTTTAATAATATTTGTTTTACACAATATAAAAATTTTTTATATTTTGAACAATTTTAGTTTTTCTTCTGTATTAGTATAAGTTGGTTATTTATTTTAACAAAGGGAGAAAAGCAGTTTGCAGTCTTAAATCAACATGCATAGTTAACTTGAAACACAAAACAAGTAAATAAAGGATAAAAATAATCAAATATTCATGAAATTATAGAAGAAGTCGTCAAACTAATTAATATAGGTAGTCGCATGGATGGAAAGCGGGAAGTTTAAAATTGAAATTATTAATTATAATTAATATAATTGGGTGACATCTATAGAAGTTAAAGTAATTTAACAAGTTGTTTAGGATTCAGAGAAGCGACGGTGCGTAAGTATTGGTTGCAAATTTAAAATGTAGTTTTTATTCTATTAATTGTATCACAAATAAATTGTTACACGCTATTGTAAATTTTACACTTCATTGTTCAATGCATCTCTGCTATTCGATCGATTAAACGATTATCAGTTGTCGCTCGCAAATTCGCCGATTATATGAGATATTTTCCGATGATGGTCTTGCTGCATGAAATATAATGTGCAATGGATTTTTCAGTGACAATACTATGTTTCCTAATTTCTCTATTTGAATTACTTATTTCTAACTGACTTTTATTTATTTATTGGTGCAATCTTCCGTCTTGCAATAGATTCGTGTGATTATATATATTGACTCGCATTTTCTGGAATATGCACATAACAAAATAAAGCCATCTTATATTTTAAAAAGTAAAGCAAGCATATACGAGGATAGATCGGAATGTTTCTAGAATGAACCAGAAGATGGCGGTACGCGCCAGACCGGATTTTATGTCTTAGAAGCACATTGTATAATTGTTGTCAATTTTTCAAACAGATTATGCATAAATACAAGTCGTTACTATTGATCTAAGTAAGCAATTCATGCATTTTCTTGATCATGAATGTAAACGATTTCTGCGTAGTGACAAAGTTTTTTTTTTGAAAAGCTTAAGCTAGTTCATTGCGAGCCTTTTCCTTCGCCTACAACAGTTGAAGACTAGGTTTTCGAATTTAAACATGGTAGAATAAGAATAGAAGATATACACCACGTTTTGGCAGGCCAAAAATATTTACCGATGAAGAAACAATTGAAATCGTGATGTATAATCACCGAGTAAAGTTGAAAGAGAAAGTAGCCATTTCATACGGTCGCAAACATTACATTTTACATCAACACTTGAACACGAGAAAGCTTAGCGCTCGATGGGTATTGCCCTACTAATAATCCATCATGAAGCGAGTGAAAATTCTCAACAATGTCTAGATATATTCAAATGTAATTAAAATGATTTTTTGCGACGTTTTATAACTGTCGATGAAACGTAGATATATAATTACGTTCCGAAAATGAAGCTAGTCAAAACAGTGGACAAAACTTGGTAGTAACTCAACACCAAAAAAGGCCAAGACAATTCCTACTGCTAGAAAGGTAATGGTTACCATCTTTTGAGATTTCCGACGAACAATATTTGTTGATTATCTGCTTCTGGGTTTCCGGGCTGGAACCGCGTCACTAGTATATCTGCCGACGTTTCGTACCCATTTGTATGGGACATCTTCAGGGCTGAACTACTGCACTGAAACTGGTGTAAGTCGATGGGGGACGCGTTTATATATGGATAATGGGTCATGGGTCAATGGAGCGTTACGGTTGCGGTTGGGTAGATTAGAGATGCAGGATTGCCAAGCGTTATGTAGGGGGTAGCCATCATCGCGGTTAAGGTTATTGGGGTGCTTAAAGATCTCTATAGTTTCACGGATTTTGCGACCATAGAAATGGTTAGTGCGGGATAGGATCTTGGTCGAATTAAACTGAATATGGTGCCCGGTTTCTAGCCTATGCTCGGCAAGTGCAGAACCGGCTATGCGCAGTAACCTAGTACAACGCTCATGTTCAGAAACACGAGTGCCGACAGACCGCTTTGTTTCACCAATATATGCCCTGCCGCATGAACAAGGAATCCTGTACACACCAGGTGATTCTAAAGAAACATGGTCTTTTATGGAAAAAGGGTCAGATAATTTGGAATGGGGTTTGAAGATGGTTTTGATGTTGTTTTTGAAAAGAACCCTACTGATGCGGTCAGTAACACCTTGTATATAGGGTACGTGGGCTTTAGAGAGAGGGAGAGATGATGTAAGCTGTGTATTAAGTTGTGAGATTTTGGGATTAAGATGTCGATCTATGGTTCGCTGAATATTATTAATTATTATAATTAATAATTATAATTATTATATTAATTATAATTAATAATTTCTCCAACCATAATATTCAGCAAACCATAGATCGACATCTTAATTCCAAAATCTCACAACTTAATACACAGCTTACATCATCTCTCCCCCTCTCTAAAGCCCACCTACCCTATGTACAAGGTGTTACTGACCGCAACAGTAGGGTTCTTCTCAAAAAACAACATCAAAACCATCTTCAAACCCCATTCCAAATTATCTGACCCTTTTTCCATAAAAGATCATGTTTGTTTAGAATCACGTGGTGTGTACAGGATTCCTTGTTCATGCGGCAGGGCATATATTGGTGAAACAAAGCGGTCTGTCGGCACTCGCGTTTCTGAACATGAGCGTTGTACTAGGTTGCTGCGCAAAGCCGGTTCTACACTTGCCGAGCATAGGCTAGAAACCGAGCACCATATTCAGTTTAATTCGACCAAAATCCTATCCCGCACTAACCATTTCTATGGTCGCAAAATCCGTGAAACTATAGAGATCTTTAAGCACCCCAATAACCTTAACCGCGATAATGGCTACCCCCTACATAACGCTTGGCAATCCTGCATCTCTAATCTACCCAACCGCAATCGGAACGCTCCATTGACCCACTATCCATATATAAACGCGTCCCCCATCGACTTACACCAGTTTCAGTGCAGTAGTTCAGCCCTGAAGATGTCCCATACAAATTGGTACGAAACGTCGGCAGATATACTAGTGACGCGGTTCTAGTCCGGAAACCCAGAAGCAGATAGCATGGACCACGACCGCGGAAGTCTACGTACCAAATTAATATTTATTGATTGCTTGCAACACGGAAAGACAATAACTGGCGAGTATTAGACAGGTTAAATGTTTTTTTTCTATCTAGTTCTAGAGATTTTCCAATCTGTCGTTGTTTAATATATGCGGCTTATTTTAAAAACAAGAACCTGATAGAGAATAAATTGAAGTTAATTAAAATTACATTCTGTACGTTAACGAATCTTCTCTTCGCTACTATTGGCGTCAACATTTTTGTAGCCATATGTAATCTGCAAAGACTGGGATTTTGAAATTGTTATATAGCACGCATATGAAGATATGCCATATTTCGACGTCTTTTGAACATGTGTTCATGTTTACATTTCGTCGTCCAACACTACAGCAAACCATATATTATTTATAGGTTAATATTGTAATACACTTGCTAAGGTCAACTGTATAGCCCACTGTTATTTTTTTCATTTTTATCTTCTTCGTATTAATTGACATCTCCCTTATGAATTAAAGTAGAAATTTGAACTATTTCGTCATTTAATTCTACAGTTCCGATCTCTAGTAATCTATTTCACTGACGTATTTCGAACATTTACTGTTTTACTTCTTGCTTTGCTTCTCCATCATCTGTTTTTATTTATACGTCTTATCAAATATGATTTATAATTTGTTCTACTGTCACATTTTCGACATTTAAATCATTTCTTTCGCAATGTTTTCCGTGCGCACGTCCTTTCAAATTAGCCTTGTATTTTGTTTTAGACTTCGGGAATGTTTAAACTGCTTCACATTTTCTCCAGAGTGTTCTGCTGTTGTATGTCCTTTCAAATGAAGTTTATTGTTTGTTTTGTACTCACACTCGGAACAAATAAATCGTTTCACCTTCTCAGAATGTACAGTATTTTCATGTCTCTTCAGATCCGATTTAAATTTTGTTTTATACTCACATTCTGAACATTTAAATCGTTTTACTTCGTTCTCAGAATGTTTTGCATTCTTATGCACTTTCAAATACGCTTTGTAGCTTGTTTTGAAATTACATTCACTGCATGCGAATGGTTTTATATCGTCTTCACTACGTTTTAGATCCGCATATCTTTGTGAGAGAGATCGAGCCTCTATTTTGAACTCGCATTCGGTGGACTTGAGGAGTTTTTCTTCGTGATGTTTTGCATTTACATGTTCCTTCAAACGCGATCTGTTGTAAGATTTGTAATGACATTCCGGACATTTATGCCAATTCAGTTTTTCTTTACAGTGTTTTCTGTTCACATGTTTCTTCAAAAACGATTGGCAATTTGTTTCGTACTCACATTCCAGACATTTAAATCGTTTTGCTTTCTCTTTACGGTGTTTCGCATTTACATGTTCTTTTAAATAACATTTACTGCTTGTTTTATACTCACATTCCGGACATTTAAACCAATTCACATTTATTTCAAAATGTTTTATGTTAATATGATTCTTTAAATTCGAATTAAAGTTTGTTTTGTATTCACAGTCTTGACATTCAAATCGTTTCATTTTCTCCTCGCAATGTCTCGCATTTGTATGCCTGTCCATGTGTGATTTGTAGTTTGTTTTATACTCGCATTCCGGACAATCAAATCGATTCACTTTTTTTTCACAATGTTTTGTGTTTATGTGCATTTTCAAAGACCATTTATAAATTGTTTTAAATTCGCATTTTAGACACTGAAACCATTTCGTTTTCTCCTGCGAACACCTTTTTATTTCTTTCTTTCGATCATCCATTGCGGATAAGTCACGCTGCCTAAAAATAAATAAATCCATTACGAAAATATTCTAACACGGATCTATAAATCTCCTAATATAAAAATTTAGCCATAAATACTGTCAGCAATTTGACGATATAAAAAAAACAATAACCCATAATACAAAACTAAAATATTGTATGTTGTGGGGAAGTCGTAACGCAGATCAAAATCAAATGGCGCTACATTTCATTTAGTCTAAGAAAGGCAGCGCACAAATTAGCTTAGCACGCATAATTTTAGAGATTTTTGAGAAATATTGTTTTTCCTTATGAGTAAAACTCATTTCTGATGCGACTTCTGAAAAATTCTTTATACAGAAGTTACTTTTCATTGACTTTTAAACACTTTGTACTCTTTACAAATTTAGTTAAACCTTGCAATTTCAAAAGGCAAAAGGAAAGTAACGTTAAGAAATGGTATTGGCCAAGTATCAAACACAACTGTAGGGGAAAATGTAAATTTAAAATAAAACAGTTCCTTCAATGGGTTCGTGAAATATGACGTTCCCTTTCGAAATCATATTATACCGAGCAATTCAAATAGGATCATTCGCATTTCTTAGAAATATTTATAACTATTTAGTAATCATATTTTCTGTTGTTAAAATAGTTTCTTTTACAGTACTGACGATAATCCCTTACAACAACTATAAAATTCTCAGTATTCTAACACCCTTCTCGGGATTAAACATAATTATAGAGGGTTACTTTTACCTGCTTTTCGTCGTTCTGAGTGCAGCGTTGCATAGTAAAATGAAAGTTTTATTTCAGATATCGAATTTGTGAAATATAATTAGTTTCAAAATTTTGCGAATATCATAGAAATTCTATAGCTGAGAATTGGGAAGACGTATGCATTATTGTTTTATTTATGTTCACAACATTTTGCACATCTTAGTAAACTTAAGAAATGAATGAATATTTCGTCTTTTCAAGGATGTATCCACTGATGAATCGCGCTTAGAAACGGTGACAGAAATTTCCGCTTATTAGGAGATCACACCAGCGTTTCCATGAAGCTGCAATGCTTAGAACAGTTAAATATCCTCTAGCTATTACGATTAGGGTCTCTGTATTATGTTACGGGTACAATAATCAAAGTATAGTACAAATCCGTAATGGAATCAATACTAATTGCACACATTGATTCTCTCGTCCTGGAGATGTCTACAAATTTATGTAAGATGGTGCAGCAAGTCACAGAGCAAATTAAATAAAATATATTTTTTCTGGCAGTAACTTGCAGGTTTTGCCATGGCCGGGCAACTCTCCGAGCCTAAACCTAATAGAAAATGTATGGAATAGTTTAAAACGCATTGTTTATTCAGCTCCAAATCCGACTCTATATGGTAGCCCTAATTTTATTACGTTGTACATCATAATTTTATAGTTTTAATAATAAAAATGAAATACGGAAAAGACATATTTAGCCTATGCACCTATAACAGCCTGATAGAGAGCAAATTAAATTAGATTTCAGTATGTAAATTGCAGTCATTCTCGTCTTTATAGTCCGCTTCAAAGTATAGTGTGGAATCATAAATAATCACATCAAAGGTCTATTGTCAAGATGGTAAACACTAATTTTAAGTACCCGTAAAGCAACTGGGACGGCTTAAGGATATTAAGAAAATAATGTAATTAATGGAAGTCAATAAATTTTCTTTAATTATTATGTTATTACTTAGTAACACCAAGAAGAAATGGCATTATTAAATAATAACAGAAGATTTTAATACTATATGCTTTTGTAATGCTACATTTATTTATTTCATCTGTAGAGAAAATTTAAGATGTTATCCCCTCTTAATGTCGAAATGTTATAGTTAAGTGAAGCATGCAATTAGGTTAATTTTAAACAGTTAAATGTAGTATATAATAGGGCGTTATAAATTAAAAGGTTTACAATATTCAAAAATAATTTAATAGATGTTGGCTCCACCAGTAGATGTGTAGTAATATGCTTTCGTTTCTTTAAAAAAAAAATAGAAAAAAGTTGTAGATAACTAGATTTATCAAAACAGTTCAGTGTGGCTGTGAATATGTGTTGTCTTGTGTAAACGGATATAAACTTGTTTTTTAATGGATATCGTAGTTGATTATGGTCTGGCAAAACATGTCGCTTTGTAACATTTTCAACGGTATAGCACTTACTATGATTATTTTAATAGTAATAATAATAATACATATTTGCCCAATGGGAATAAAATCCCTTTATCGGACAATACAGTACTTAATAATATATGTAGTGTAGGCTTACATTCAAAAATTAAATATCCAGAAATTAATAAATTCATAACTATACTAGATTTTTTGTAATTATAGTAAGAGTCTGCTATTAGACTGAATGTGGTAGCAGACCTTAAAGAAATTAATGAATTCACAACTATACTTGATTTTTAGTATTTACAGTAGTGAGTCTGTTATTAGACTATAGATAGATAGATAAAAACTACTAGGACGTGGTGGAATCCGCAAGATTTTAATACACGCAAAAAAATTTTCCAGACCTCACCTAATTTGATATTAAAAACCAAGTTTATATTCCCCCATTACCCAATAATCTAAATGATCTTAAACATTGAATAACAACAGTAGTTAACGCTCTATATTGACAAAGAAACTTGGTTATTTTGGACTTTTCTCATTGTTCCGATTACCAATGAAGTCATATTTAACAAACAGAGTCAGACGTTTTCTGCAACGGTTATATGTCGTCTAATTTTACAATGTCATATGGAATGTCACAGGGACTAAACCTTAGTCCTTTATTATTTTTACTATAATGACTTGTTATCTGTGTTAGCATGTCCGGCTTTGGCCTAGGCAAGTGATTTAAAAATATTTTTTGCTATTATGTGTTTAAATGACGTAGACTTGCTGCAAGATAATCTTCGGGTAATTTTCAGCTGGCGTAAAAGTAATGAGCTGCAGCTAAATATTGCTATTGTTGTAAGTGTTGTGAAGTTACTTGTACAAGAATTACGAGTCCGATTGTTCATACCTATACTACACAAGGAATATCACTTGAGGCTAAAGACACGGTATTATATCTTGAAGTACTTTTTAATGCATCTCTTAATTTTGTTCAACACATCGATTAGGTTTGCAAAACACCATCTAAAGCACCAGGGTTTGTACTGAGAATGTGTAGAGACTTCACAAACATAATGTTGATTTCGTTACTGTATTATGAGCTTGTACTATCAAAATTATAATATGCTAATCTTATTTGGTCACCGATTTATGTCAGTCATAACCATAACATTGAATGGATCCGGCATACATTTTTTTAAAAATTCTTGTACAAAATGACTGATGTTTAGTCTGAAAGAGGTGCTGATTTGATTGATTCTTTTTTTTGCTAATCATTTAATTAATAATAACCATAGATCAAATTTTGGATTCGAAGTAATGCATACTAAAACAAAGGACATAAACTAAATTTATTAGAATGTTTGGAAGTGGATAAACTTTAAAAAATCGAATAATTTAATAAATGAATAAATTGATCTAAAGGATTCCCCGTTAATAAATCTGTTTAGAGAATAAAAAGGGTAATAACCCAGTGGAACGTGCAGTTTCCCATCATTTCTAACTGCATCTTTTTAGTTTTATTGCATATTGTAAAAAGTAAAAAAGTATGATTCCCTTAGAATTTCTACACTGTACATTTGAATTTAATCCCCTTTAAACATCCGAAGAGTGGTGAAACAATTATCATGTACATTAATTAAAAATAAAATTAGTGAAAATTGTAACTGTGCATTTAATAATAAAGTGTATTTTATTGTTAAAACAGGCCTAACATAAATAAATTTACTCTTTTTTGTAAACTAACGAAAATCAGATACTGTATCGTGTGCGTAATAAAAAGATTTGGATATCATTGTACATTTTATTGGAATCATATAATCAAGCATAAAATGGGTCAAATTAATATGGATGCGCGTAGTAGTCACAGAATCTCTAGACTTTTCTAAACGAAAATGAAGAAAATATGTATCTACAGACGAAGCTTTTCTGGCTGTTATAGTCTGTAATAATAATATGCTAATATTTAATACGGCACTCAATCTCCATTATTCTTAAGAATAGCTTCACATTTTCCGCATAATTGGTAGGCAATGAGAGCTATATCTTCTTTACATTGTGAGATACTTGGCAAATTTGCTATACACGTTTCCCGCGAAATTTTTACTTCATAGGAACCCAAATATTTTCAATTGGGTTGGCGTCTGGAGACTGCAAAGGCTAATCCTTTGATGTAATACCATTTGCAGCATTTGTCTCCCTACACTCTTTGCATCGTTATTTTGGACAATCATCTTCTCATAGAATTCACTCTGTTATCTTCAAATCACAATTTTACCGATCTTAGAAGTCCCTTTTGGTACAATTTTACCATTCGCTTCGCGTTTAAAATACCATAAACATACACAAAATCTATAAACTCCGCCTGTTAAAGCAGCCCAAACATGAACCTTCACAGAGCGTTTTACAGTGGGCTGTATAATACGATCGTTTGTCAGTTGACCGTGCCTTTCTTTTAAATGACCAATGACTAATTTTCGCTAGGATTTCTTATGCTCGCTTGTTGATGTTCACACCGAACAACGGTTTAATACTTCGATAAGCGACATCGTGGTCATGTAATTTGCTTCTAATTGTCACTAAACTAATATTTATCTTCTTCTCGGCTAATTAGGATTGTCTCTGACAAAGTGCAATTGCGATTTTTCTGAAATAAATTAATAATAGGTTTATCTTGACGCGCTATAGTGGTACAACTTTCCCCGTGTCCTGAAAGACCATCTACGTTTTGGATTTGTCGATAACGCCTTACCCATCTTCTGACGAAGTGTTAATTGCAGCTTTTTCATAAATAATCCTGGAAGGTTCCCTACACCTTTAATTTGTTGATAACACCTTCTCCATCATTTGACGAAGTCTTCCAATTTGTGTAAGTACCTAACTGCAGTTGCAATTGTTATTTTTAGGACCTTTATGATGCTCACACAAAAACCATTACTTTGAAATGTTTTGAATACACTGCACTCATTTCGACAAAAGCTGTTAACTGCGTCACATATACATAACTAATAACTGATCTAAAACTGACTAGGCGTGTATTAGTCCCTATTAGTACCTAGTCTCTCAGTATGATCCTCCCATCAATTTTCCCTTTATGGGGTATTGACATGCGTTTTTTATTTTACAGATTGTATTTGAAACTCATATTCTGCTTACTTAAATCGTTAAATCTTCTTTTCACAATGTTTTACACTTCATTTTTTCATATACCGACTACAATTTGTTTAATATCCACATTCACAACGTTTAAATCGTTTCGTCGGTCTAACATCTTGAATGCCAATAGTCTGGTAATCACGTTTCGAAAATCTAAATCGTTTCTCTACGCAATTCCCTTTTTGTGCTGTATTTTTTTTATATAAGTCGTCTTTTTCTCTTCATTTAAAATGTTTGGGCGACATATGAATTTTCATTTTTAATTACTTTTTGAATGAATTCTATTTATATGTGTGTTCAAATGCGTTTTGTAGCTTGTTTTGAACTCGCGTTCCGAACATTCAAAACGTTTTTCTTCACAGTGTTTCGTATTTTTGTGTTTTGTTAAATACGTTTTGTAATAGGTTCTGTATTGGCATTCCGTGCATTGAAATCGTTTCATTTCTTCCTCATAATGCTTTACACGTACATGTCTTTCCAACAACGATTTGTTTTTTGTTTTGAATTCGCATTCGGTACACTTGAATCGTTTCTCTTCACAATGTCTTGCATTAATATGCTCCTCCAAACGCGATTTATAATATGTTTTGTACTCACATTCCAAACATTTAAACCAATTTAATTTTTCTTCGCAATGTTTTACGTTCATATGCTTTTTCAAGTCGGATTTGCGGTTCGCTTTATACTCACATTCCGAACACTCAAACCGTTTCACTTTCTCTTCACAATGTTTTGCTTTTATATGCTCCCTCAATCGGAAATTATCATACGTTTTGTACTCACATTCCAAACACTTAATCCAATTCAATTTCTCTTCGCAATGTTTTATATTCATATGTTTCTTCAAATTAGGTTTGCAATTAGTTTCGTATTGCCATTCCGAACATTTAAATCGTTTCACTTCTTCATTACAGTGTTTTGAATTTACATGCACTTTTAAATGCGATTTGTGATTTGTTTTGTATTCGCATTCTGAACATTTTAATCGTTTTATTTTCTCTTCAGAATGTCTTGCGTTTATATGAATTTTCAAATGCGATTTATAATTTATCTTGTACTCACATTCGGGACATTTAAAGAGTTTAACGTCTTCTTTACTATGTTTCGCGAGCACATGCATTTTCAAATACTGGTTGTAATTTGTTTTGAATTCACATTCAGGACATTGAAACCGCTTAATTTTTTCATGCGAAGCGAGATGTGTCTTCCAGTTTGATTTGTAACGTGTCTTGAATTCGCATATAAAACATTGATAAAACTTTTTTTCTTCAAAATCAGTATCATGCTGCTCAAGACTTTGTTCCAGTTTAAAGTTAATTGCGGAAAGGGGTTATATATCAACCTTATTGATCAACGTCTGGAGTAGTCTAAAACGGATTATTTATTCGTCTTGAAATCCAACATTAGTCATACTAAGACAAAATGTGAAGAATACCTGGAGAAATCTAGATTTACAAGAAGTGGCGCCATTAGACATCTAAAGAATTGCTGCCACAGTTATTACAAATAACTAAATACTAATTAAAACTCTTGTATATACACTATTGATAACCTGATAAGTTCCTTTGCGGCTCAAATTCGGATGCACGGTACTCTTATTGTACTTAAAATATCGTTTCTGTTTAAACAGTTAATCATATTTTCTCTTGTAGTAGGATCTATATGTACTATAATAAGCTGCTTTGTCAACTACAGCAATCAAAACAATTTCGATATATTTAGACTCAAATATTCATTTAGCTACTTTTCATTATTTTTACTATTTATCTCTTCATGGTAATCGTGTTTTTTTTTAAATTTAAATATTAATAGACCTCTCTTCCATCAGTATAAATAATAAACCACTGTCCTTTTGAAATATTAGTGTAAGCCAGTACCCTTCCATATGAGTTTCATCTAAATAAATTATCAGACAATATAATTTGCTATACTATTTTATTTTGTCCAAAAACTCAATTCTTCATTTTCTGAATCTTTTTAATAATAATCATGATACATGCCTTAACATCCTTATACAGTTTAACGGCAATTACAGGAGACATTGCCAGGATATGAGATATTACGATGCTAGCGCTCACTTAAACGAGAAGAAAACCAGGGAAACCCTTCCGGAATAGAAAGCCGTCGAATTTATTCCTGAAACCACTGAGCTACACCAGCAGACTTTTCCAATTAAAACCTACTTTCCTAAGAAGTTTGAAAAAATCAGTCTTCCAGTTTAACTTAAATCTACCTGCAATTTCTTATCAAAGTAACAAAGTTCAAAATCCAAATTTGGTAAGAACCACAGAATAATTAAACAAAATAAAGAGAAATGGTAAAGAGTTCTATGATCCACCTCTCCAGATAGAATCTATGAGACATAGCAAAATGTAGCAGCTAGAATTTACGAAGAAAAAAAGAGATTATGTAAGAGAGCCCAAGATATTACATTTTTTTCAAGCACAAAAAGCAATCTTTCATCATTGTATTGTAGAAAAATTAATAGAATGGGACGAGTCAAACAGTGGTAATTTTGTCCAATAGCCAACCAATACTAAAGACACTAGATTAGATACACATAAATTATCAACTTGGGCGAGATTGTGTGCGTACCCTAAATGGGCTAAATAATTGCGAAAATTGGACAGTAACTTGGGTACTGTGGAGTGCAAAAGTTATAGAACAGATTTTAAAAAAATGGACAAACTGGCTCAATATGTTTTATTTATGACTTATTAACCCAGAGACTTCTAGTGACATTGCAAAGGCAAACATCAAATCAGCCATATCATGAATAATGAACTATACTAGCTAAACTACCAAATAGGAAATAGTAAAAAGTAATTTACTTCGTTTATAAACATACTGTGTAATAAATTGTTAGTTAAAAACAAAATCCTAGGTCTTGTAATTTTGTTTCTAGAATATTTAAAATTAATTAATTTTCTAATATAAATGCATATACTTATGTTTGAAACTATTTTATTGTGTTTTAATGCAAAGTATAGACAGATCAGTTTCTGTCAAAATTCATCTAGTTAACAAAAAATTAAAAATATACTAGCAATTTATTTTAAGATGAATCAAAGAATATTTGACAAAGTTAACAAATAGACAAGTATACTTACGTAACTGTTCATCAAATTCTCTTTTTATGTCATCAGCAACAATAATCTCGTTTTCTGCTTCGATTTTATCATTTATTCTATTGCTAGATATTTCAGATGATGAAAATTCTTTATTATTTACATATAACTCCTCATTGCTTGTATTTGCTAGATATGTACTAGTAATAAATTTATTTTCTATTTTAACTTAGTCATTTACTCCATTACATACTTCATATAACATTTCTGTTTTAATATTATCAATCATGAAGTTACTCTCATATTCCGTTTTATCGTGTGCATAATGCCTTAGTCCTAGCGGATCACTTTCATCATCTTTTATATCGGTGCCAGTTTCTAAAATTGTTTTATCGTCCAAATAATCGTTAACTTTAAGTTTTTCATTTATTAATTTATTTTCTGAAAATATTGTAATTCTCATATGTGTTTCAACTTCCTTAGACATCGTTAACAATTACGATTTAGCTATTTAAAGGAATTTCCAAATTTTTAAAACATTTGACAAAACCGTAATCAAAACAGAACAAGCATAACCTAACCTAAAAAAATTTGAATCCGATTCAACTAATTTGGAATGTCTATTCCTGTCATCTATTAGATATACTAGCAAACAATTCCCATGAGCGAATTTCTGAATTACCAACATATTTTAAATTAAAATTTCTTAGAAAAACCGTATTAAGAAAATATATAATTATTTGTTAATAAGAAATACTACTCTTGATTTTATTAGTTTCAAACAATCAACTAACCATTAGTATGTCTCTTCGTAGACTCTTATTTGATGTGTACACATTTGCTACAGGAATGACTGAAGATTTTTACTTTTTTTTGCAATTCATGTTGCAAAAAAAAGTAAAAATCTTCTTATTCGTATATAATTAACAGTTTGTTACTTCTATTCTATTATTGCATTGGACCCAGCAACAAATTACGTAATCAGCGGAAAGTTGCTTTTGATGATTACCTTATTCCCAACGAAACAACAAACTTTACGCTTTGTATTATTTAAATGGCCCTGTTAATACTGGTAATATACACTTCTTAGTCGGAGAATTTAATTTTACAAAGTAAATATTTTTTCGAAAACAAGTTCAGACTGCGTATCTAATACCAAACCAACACTGTCCAAAAACAATTGGACAATTAATAAACAGGAGATCAAAGTTGTTTATCAATTAGCGCGACGAAGATTTACAAGAAGTTTAACTTTAAATACCTTACTTTGTACTTTGTGAATACAAAAATTTGACTGAAAAACTTAAAAGTTTGTCGCTTGCTGATTCAGTAGAATTTATTCAAAGAATTAAATATTGTAAATTAAAAGACGGCAAAATTTTAATGTCATTCGACGTAATGTCATCGTTTCCGTCAGTACCGATTCCAGAAACTTTACAATATTTAGATTTTTTTTATAAAAAATAAGATTGAACAGGAAAAAGTAAATGAATATTTGCGATTGACAACACTTTGCATGTCTCAACATAGTTTCCAATTCGAAAGTAAGTTCTATGAACAGAAACAGGGAACAGCAATGGGCAATTGTCTTTCGCCATTTATAGTGAGTTTATTCATGAGTAATTTTGAAGCTGAATTTAAAACATAACGCCAAATATTTTCAAAGAGTAAGGATTAGGTATGTAGATATTTTTGACACACAAATGTAACTTAGATGATTTCGTTAAGCAATGAAATTCAAAATTCCCAATAATGATACCTTACTTTGCTTAAATACTCTAATAATTAGATATAATCATAAAATAGAAATTGATATTTCCTGAAAAGAAACTAATGCTAATAGATTTATTATGATGGATTCAAGTCACAGTATACAACAAAAAATGACTTCTTTTAATTTTCTTATCAATTATGTATACAATGGTTTTGATTCGTAAATAATCAAAAGATTAATTAGGAAAGCTAGCTGAAAAGATATTCCGGGATACCTCTTGACTGTTACTTTAAAACAAGCAATTTATATACTTACCGTTTCACCTACAGACAAAAAATTTATTTAGTGATTTAAAAGAGTACGGTTTTCGAGTTACATTTCGGTACAGAAACTCTATTAAATCTCTTTCAGGAAATTCGAAAGATAAAGTCGACTTAAATCAGAAATCGGGGATTTACGAAATAAAATACCTAGATCGTAATAAATAACACATTTGTCAGGCTAAATGTTCGATAGGAACCCGGTATAATAAACATATGGCGCACATGAAATTTAATCGACTTGAGTACTCTAGTTTAGCGAAACATGTGCTAGAAAATATTCATAGGGTAAACGCAAAAATATAAATAATTACCGTGAATTAGAATAGCTATGAAAGCATATACATTACGAAGAACATAAACCACGTGTTGTCCGGTATCATATTCTTGCCTCTTTGACTTCCTAGAAAAAAACGACTAAAAAACTATATTACACTGTGTAAAATTTAAGTAAGTGTATATTTGGTTCTTATGCGGTATGATTCTGTGCGAGTTTTACTATGGATCCAAGTGTGACACTGTGATTATCTGCTGATGATGACAACGTAGCTTTCGAAACACGTACACGGAATAGAAGCATTAATGTGGAAAGGGGTTTTATTCACTTTTCTTTGATTATATATGTCATTAAAGTACAAAAAGTCAATTATTGGAAAAAAACACCTCAATTTTTTTTCTGAAAAAATTTGATGAAATATTAAAACAGTTGAATTTATAATAATCAATGATAATATGGTAAAGTACAGCTGTATTTTACCATATTCAATGTTAGTATATCTCTATCTACATAAGTTTATACTTACTTATCCGAGTATAATCTCGGTAGTGATAGTTTTTGTTGCTTTTCTTATTTTAAAATACGAGAGAAATTAAAATGTACTGGACTTTTATATTTACACCAACTTCTTTTAAAATAAAATTAACAGTAATATACATCTGTTCTGTTACCAGGATTATCAGAATTTCCATTACAGAAACGAGACCAAACTGTCAGAAGATCATGCTAAAATACTTTTCTTAGGGTTTTGTAATTATTTCTCGAAACTGTATTTTCTCTTGGATTTATTTCTCTGCACAATGTTTCATATTTGTATGTTTCTAGACATGATTTTCAACTTGTTTTAAATTAGCATTAGGGACATTTAAAACTTTAAATTTTCTCTATAAAGTATTTTGCGATTTTACGTTACTTCAAACGCAGTCTACTGTTTGTCTTATATTCAGATTCCAGACATTAAAATCTTTTCACTTCATCTTCGGAATGTCTTGCGTCTATTTGTTTTCTCAATTGCGATTTGTAGCTTGTCTTGTGTCCACATTTAGAACATTTTAATCGTTGCTCTGCAGAATGTTTTGCGTATACACATATGTCTTCTCAACAGCGAATTGTTACTTGTTTTGTAATCACATATTTGGCCCGCTGTTGTTTGTGATCTATGTAAATGACCTGCAAGTAAATCTGTTTGCTACAACAACGTGCCTTTACGGTGATGATGCTACAGTTCTGGTAACTGGTACTTCAACAGGAGGGACATACATAAAATGTCAATAAAGAAACATAATTGAAATGCCAACGAGTTGAAATTTAATCACAATAAGACCCTAGAAATTAATTTTACAGCCGTCAAGTGGACAAAACACCTCAGTGAAAATTTTAGACTTAAACATTAATAAAAACAAACTGAATTGGAGTACGCGTATAAGATAACTAGCACATAAGCTAATAAGTGATATATACCGTACGTCGAGTAAAAACCATCAAATGTATTACGCTAATTTTGATAATCTGGCAACATATAGGATCCAATTCTGGTTTCAGTCGACAAAGTTAGATCGGATCTTCTTGTTGCAGAAAAGAGCGAAACGAGTTCTGTGTAACCTGAAACAAATAGAAACATGTACAAAAGCATTTACTGAAGAAAAAATACCATTTCATTGGTGTATCTACTAACCCTAGCAAAGCGGGTACATGAGGACAAGAATACATCTAACGATGTAGAAATCGATGGAGAAACTAATTCATATACCAGGCGAAATAGAAACCATTTAAGCATTCCTTACCATCGATTTCATGCAACGCAAAAGTATTTGGATTATTGGGGGTCCAAAATCTAAAATAGGATAGAGGTATTCAAAAAGATGCTCATCAACAGACTTGAACGTCAACTAAAAATGTTACTTATGAAGGGTGTTTTTTTATTCAATTAATATCCTGGATTTTAAATTTTAATTTCTCGTGTTTGTTCAAATTGTTTATTTGCCATATACATAGCAAATATATTTCATATTTCTTTTATATCTGGTTTTGCTGTAATCTTTATTCCACACAATTAACTAGTTTATTTATCTATTATTCAAGACATTTAAATAGTTTCTCTTTCTGAGAATGTTTAGCCTTTACATGTACTTTAAAATTCGATTTGCTATTTGTTTTGTAAACACATTCAGGACATTTAAATCGTTTCTCTTCAGAATGTTTTGTATCCTTATGTGCCGTGAAATGTGAACTGTTGTTTGTTTTGTAATCACATTCGTGACATTTAAATCGTTTCTCTTCAGAATGTTTTGCACCCATATGGCTTCTCAATAGCGATTTATAATTTGTTTTGTAATTACATTTAAAGCATTCAAATCGCTTCCCTTCAAAATGTTTTCCGTCTATATGTCCTTTTAATAGCGAATTGTTGTTTGTTTTGTAATCACATTCGGGACATTTAAATCGTTTTTCTTTAGAATGCTTTGCATCTATATGTCCTTTGAAATGTGAACTGTTGTTTGTTTTGTAATCACATTCGAGGCATTTAAATCGTCTCTCTTCAGAATGTTTTGCATCTATATGTCTTCTCAATAGTGATTTGTAGCATGTGTTGTATTCACATTGAGAACAGTTAAATCGTTTCTCTCCAGAGTGTTTTCCATTTATATGTCCTCTCAATAGGGAACTGTTATTTGTTTTATAATCACATTCGGGACATTTAAATCGTTTCTCTTCAGAATGTTTCGCATCAACATGTCTTTTCAATAGCGAATTGTCGCTTGTTTTGTAATCACATTCAGGGCATTTAAATCGTTTCTCTTCAGAATGTTTAGCATCCACGTGTCTTTTTAATAGAGTATTCCTAACTGCTTTATAATCACATTCAGTACATTTAAATTGTTTCTCTTTAGAATGTTTGGCATCTGTATGTCTTTTCAATAGTGTATTGTTAATTGTTTTGTAATCACATTCCGTACATTTAAATCGCTTCTCCTCAGAATGTTTTGCGTCTATATGTCCTTTGTAATGTGAGCTATTGTTTGTTTTGTAATCACATTCCGGACATTTAAATCGCTTCTCTTGAGTATGTTTAACATCTATATGCCTTCTCAATAACGAGTTGTAGTTCGTTTTGAAATCACATTCAGGACATTTAAATAGTTTTTCTTCAGAATGTTGTCCATCCATATGTCCTCCAAATTGCGCATTGTTGCTTGTTTTGGGATCATATTTAGGACAATTAAATCGTTTTTCTTGAGAATGTTTTACTTTTATATGTCTTTTCAATAACGAATTGTTACTTGTTTTGTAATCACATTCACGACATTTAAGTCGCTTTTCTTTAGAGTGTTTTGCATCTATATGTCCTCTCAATAATGAATTGTTGTTTGTTTTGTAATCACATTCAGAACATTTATACCGTTTCAGTACAGAATGTTTTGCATCTACATGTGCTTTCAAATGCGATTTATTGTTCGTCTTATGTTCACAGTCAGGACATTTAAATCGTTTCTCTTCAGAATGTTTTGCATCTATGTGTGTTTTGAAATGCGAACTGTAACTTGTTTTATAATCACATTCAGGACATTTAAATCGTTTTTCTTCAGAATGTTTTGCATCCACATGTCTTCTTAATACCGAATTGTTGCTTGTTTTGTAATCACACTCAGGGCATTTAAATCGTTTCTCTTCAGAATGTTTTGCATCTATATGTCCTTTCAATAGCGAATTATTGCTTGTTTTGTAATCACATGCAGAGCATTTAAATCGTTTATCTTCAGAATGTTTTGCGTCTATATGTGCTTTGAGATGCGAATTGTAGTTTGTTTTGTAATCACACTCAGGGCATTTAAATCGTTTTTCTTCAGAATGTTTTGCATCTATGTGTCTTCTCAATAGCGAATTGTTAATTGTTTTGTAATCACATTCAGAGCATTTGAATCGTTTCTCTTTAGAATGTTTTGCGTCTATATGTATTTTCAAATACGATTTCTTGTTTGTTTTATGTTCACATTCAGCACATTTAAATCGTTTTTCTTCAGAATGTTTTGCATCTACGTGTCTTCTTAATAGAGAATTGCTGCTAGTTTTGTAAGCACATTTAGGACATTTAAATCGTTTCATTTTAGAATGTTTTGCATTGATATGACTTCTCGACTTGTAGTTAGTTTCGTACCCATATACAAAACAACGATCAATTTCTTTTTGCCGCACATTCATATGGTTACTAATGACGTGCACCCTAAGATTTTTTTTTCGTTTGAACCGTTTATGGCAAATTCCGCATTTGTGCGCATTTGCTTCACACTGTTTATTGGCATGGTTCCTAAAGTCACATCTGTCTGTTTTATTGGTATTTTGCAAACGTTTGCATAATACAAGTTGTTTATTGTGTTTATATGAATGTTCTTCAACTTTTTCTTGTCGAGTGACCAAGGTAGGCAAGAAGTAAGCCCTAAGAAAAAAAATAATTCATTACAAACAAGTTACAATAATAAATGTTCAAAAATAATGTTAGCTCAATTTGTTAAGTATATGCAATTAATTAATATTATGTTCTATAACTTTTTCTAAATTGTTTTTATATAACAGTATTAACTCATGCTTTCACATTTTTAAACAGCTTAGCTCCAATTAAGGCTTACGAGACTTTTTGAGGTCGACGTAAAAATATTGTAAATAGGAAGGAAAAACTCTACATTTAATCAAAACAAATATAACAACAACAGTAAAATAACAATAATCTTTTAACGTTAGCGAATCAGCGAGGTACACATATTTATTAGCAATAGAAATGAATGTTCAAGTCAAATACCAAATAGTAAAATATCGATTAAAATACCTGGAAGACTTTATAGTAACGAAAGAGAATTTATCGATCCTCTCGATATTGTCAATACCTCTGCAAATACATTTGCCAATGTATACACTAGGAGTAAACGGGATGTGTATCCTGAATGCATTACTTACTATCCTTTTACAATTCCGCGTGTAACAGTGGATAATCTAATACAACTGAGTGTAAGGTACCTAACAAAACGAACTGCTGATGATCTCTTACCAACTGTTTTGATTTGGGAGTGGAGATTTATCCTGGCTGTGCGCAGTCATCAATTTTTCCCTAAAGACAAGTATTTTTCCTGATGTATGGAAACGAGCAGGACTTTGTCCCGTCGTATAAAAGATGATAAAAGGTCTTTATCTATCGATCTACACTATGCTCATAAGTATTTGGTCATCCTTGTTTCATTACAGTTTCTATAGAAAAGTTGTAATTATAAAATTTATTTCTGTAGTGAGAAATAGTTTCATAATAAACATTACAATCTATAAAAGCTTGTTCAAAAATAATTATGCGATTACCTTATAACTCAAAATCAATGATAATACTCCAGGTAGAATAATTGCACTTAAGGGATTAGATCTCTCAATTCTTGAAAATTTTCGATTTTTATGATTTTATTTTAAGGTAGAATGTTATTGTAAACTATTAAGTATTTATACTTGGATATTTTGGCAAAATTGCCGTTAGTTTTTGTGAGGTGCTCATAGTGATAACATCGTGTAATTCGAAGAAGTTCAATCGGATAGAAATGCCTACACGGAAGGAATTGAGTGTAGAAACACGATTGTTTATAATCGCATACCATAAAACTGGCCAAAGCAACCGCGAAATTGCCAAAGAACTTAAATTAAATCAGTCCACCGTGGGTGATATAATCAAAAGCACCGCGAATGTGGAAGTGTGTTGAGCAGAAATCGAAAAGGCAGACCAAAGGCAACCTTAGCAGAAGATCTTGCAATGTTGGTAACAAGTAAGAGAAATAGACAAAAAACAGCCCCAGATCACAGCAGAAATGAATTCTGTTCGTAGAAAACCCATAAGTGTTTCCACAGTTTTAAATGGTGATTAAAAAAAGCCAGTCTTCATGGACGAACTGTAATGCGGAAGCCGCTTCTACGCAAGCAAAACAAGCAAAAACATTTAAAGTGGGCACGCGATCACCAAAATTGGACCATAGAAAACTGGAATAAAGTATTGTGGACCGATGAATCCAATTCGAGATTTCTGTTCACGAAGACGTGTTTTCGTGAGGAGGTCTGTGGGTGAGCTTGCCCGGGAAGAATGCATAGCTCCTAGTGTTAAACAAGGTGGAGGTTCAGTCATAATATGGGGTTGTTTTTCTAGATTAAATGTGGGCGATCTCGTAAAAATCGAAGGTATACTAAAAAAATAACAGCATAAGCGCGTATTAGAGGAAAACGCAATCCTCTCTATAATTAAATTTCTGGTCAGAATTTTATCTTCCAACAAGATAATGACTCGAAACACACTTCCAAACTATGCTGGGAATATTTGCAAAAATTGGAGAACGAGGAAACCATTTCGGTGCATGTGCAAATCCTGAACCATTTCCTTTAAGTTTAAGTGACTATTTTTCATCATCGCTTCCTTCGCTTTATCGATGTTTTTATCAGTTAAAGACATTGAAAGTTAGTCGGAACGAGGTAAGTTTTTAGGCAATCTTGGCTCCTCCTTTTAATGATTTGTACCGCTCGTAAGATCGTGTTTTCGATAAAAATGACTCGCAAACGGTGTTCGATATTTTTATCCATTTTAAAAATTGGAGAGTATACTTGAACAGATTAGCAGGATCAATAGTCGTAGACAAATTGTCGAACAAACCGACGAAAATTGCATGCCAATGAAATACATCGATACCAACTTACGCCCCAAAAATGGCAAAATTTGGCAGAATATATTTTAAACCACATTTTGGTTGAAATGTAATAGCTTATAACATTACAAAGATAAAACTTCGATAGTTTTAATAATGATGACAAATTTTTACGCTGATTAATTAAAATTTTATCTTACCTTGAATTTTTCTCTTGGCAATAGTCTTTGTGGTGTTCCAGATATTCTCTTTTCTCCAAGTAGATTTTACAAAATGAACATTGTGTAATCTCTAAAAATTAACAAAAACAAAACTTTAATTCATGGAAATTCCATTTGATAAAAACGCACTTTTTACTTTACTACGGAAACTATATGCAAAGTACTCGAAATTTTATAAAACAACTGAGAATGTTACGAATAGATTAGAGAAAAGTTTAGGCACTGTTACGCTCCGCATATATAATAATTTTTTTATATCATGTTTTTTAAATTAATTTATTTTAATTTAAAAATAATTCGATTTTGAATTATTATTTATTACTTATTATATTGACATTATTTGTCCTTTATACAGACATTCAGATGCGAGGTCTTTTGTTTTCGTCACATACGCTCAGGCTGTAATAAACCAACCCCTACAGCGTCGTTTTCTAGGAAGCTGAATACCTAGAAACTTTACAAACCTTTTTGTAACTGGTAACTTTCCATTAAATCACATTTAATATTAATTCCGCATATTAATATCTAAATGCAATAGAGATTCAAATATTAATGCTTCTATTTTTTACACAGAATACACGTCTATTATTCTGTCTAGATATCTATCTGCTAGGTACTTATATTGAAATTGATATCCCAATTTTAATTTACGCCAATATGTATTTTTAGTGCGCCAATTTCTAGCATGCCTATTCTCTTTCCCTATTGATTAATTCAAACATGACCAGTATCCTACCCCTTAGCCTACGGGTTGCTTCTTAAAAGTCCCCGCGTGTAAGACACAGAGACTTCTTCTCCGGCCATGACCAAGTCGACACGCATCACTTCCGCGAGGTTGTACAGCTAAGTTTTTAACTAGTGTTCACGTGTTTATTTTGCGACCGCAAAATATACATAACATCCTGACCCAGGATATACACACACAAACCGCAAGTACTTTACGTATTGTCCGATACATATTTTAATCTAACCCTTTTTTATATTTTCTTAAACAGCTTTATATCTCTAGATTTACTTTTATTACAGCTTTGCCATTACGCTTATCTTGTTTTATTTGTTGCTCTCGATCTTATTAATTATCTTTGTTTAATATACTCAAGTTTAAAGAATTAAATTAAATTAGTGAATAAAATTTTAAGGGAAATCCTATTGTTTTATTTCCGCTAATATCGCACGTCCTGGACTTTTGATGCTCATTGTACACAATCACTAATTATTAACTCCTTACATTACTTTCTTTTTTATTTGCATTTATTACAGCGCTTCAGCTAGCCGGACACGCGCTCGTAATAAATTTACTAACCATCACGTGCAAATAAACATTTTCTATTAAATAATATATCCTTTATTATTTATTACTGAAACAAAGGAGGTAATAAATTTTCCCCCAATAATGTGGAGCTATTTTTAAATCAAGTGTGATCAACGAACCCACCCGCAGCAACATAATGAAGTCAAAAGTGAAAGGACAGCAGAGCAATCCTTCTAATTCCAAATTAAATGATTTGGTGGCACCCACATATACTTCGGCTGATATACAAACTCTTATTAATACTATCTTCTTCTGGGCTTCCGGGCTGGAACCGTGTTACTGGTATAACTGCCGACGTGTCTTATTAATGTTTTACAGCAATTTTGCAAATCAGTTGCTATAGCCCCTGATCACCTCCGAAACCAGGTATTTCCAGTGGAAATATTTTCCAGAACCCGGAAGTTTTTCTCCTACAGCTGGAAACGCATCTGAAAGCACATACGCTAACTCCTGCCAGAACAATAGATGAAATTGCATCATACCTTGATGGAGAAGCAGCGATATAGTTTGAGCAACTTGATAATCAAATTGATTCTTTCAATTGCTTCAGCGAACTCTTTCTCGAACGTTGTAAAGCTATCGAACGTCAGGATAAACTTCATGAAATTTTGTATGGTTATTTTTAATATATCCTTTATTATTTATTGCCGAAACAAAGGAGGTAATAGCACGAATTTTAGTTATTAGCTCACAAATATTATTGGGTTGTTGGAAAAGTTGTGATGTATTTTTTTGTTTCTCATAGACCAATATAAGAACAGATCAATCAATTAAATACTCTAGGTTTTTTCCGGTAATCTTTTGCCATCTTTTGGAAGTTTCATAATTCTTCTTTTACAGGATCAATATGTTTAGACGAAAAGATGCTGATTCAGTGTCTCATCTGAGTCGAAAGTTACGCCATGCAAGGAGTTTTGAAGAGAACGAAATAAGTGGAAGTCTGAAGGTATAAGGTGTGAGTGTGACAAACTTGTATTCAGTGTCGTGTTATCACGCTGAAATACCACTCCTTTACGATTAATGAATTCTAGACTGTTTTGGGCGATGCACTCTTAAATTAATGGTTTTGTTCCTTGGTAGAAGCACGACACTATTATAATCCTACCACACTGAGAATTCCTCTGACAAATCTTCATGTCGGAAATCGGAATCAAGAGCCTTTCGCACCCCAATGTTGTAAGCAATACATTTCTCATGTCTGGTACTAGTTGTTTCAAAAAAGGATATGTTTTATTTCTTTTACGGAAGTAGAACAGCGAAAGCGCACACTGATCTTATATTTTCAACCAAAATAATATTTCAAACATTCGACCAAATCACTCAATTTTCTCCAAAGTAAAGCTGGAACTGTCGACTGTCACATAGAATAACATGAAACTAGATGCCATCGATTGAATAAACGTGATATAATGTTCCCGATAATCCAATATATAATGTAGTGTATTGCAGCTAATGAGAAAAGAAGTTGAATGTGTTACAACATTCCTTTACAATTTCAAGCAAGTTCTTCAATAATATACACCTTCCCATTCTACAAACATTACCCACGGTAGTTTGCACCAATTTTTTTAAATATAGCAACAGATAAGTTCTGGCAAAAATTTGTCTCATGAAAATGTATAAAGTTGAAACTTTCGAAAATGTAGAAATTTGGTTTAAAACATCGATAAAAAGCATACCTGAATATATTCGGGTTTACCGGGGCTATTAAAAAACATGCAACCAAATATATAAGTTTCATTGTATATGCTATAAGAACGAGGAATAAAATTAGTCTTAAAAATTTTAAAAACTTATTCCATTTCTCAAAACAGTAATTATATTAGCATCTATGGAGGCAAGTTACATTAACATTAAAGGTGCAATAATAATTAAACCTAGAAAACACTTTCTTATTATTTTACATTCGTTTTATTCCAAATACCAGTTGTACCGGAAAGTCATTACCGATTTTTCTAACAGATGTTGCTAGGCTCAAGTATGCAATGTTATAATTTGACACATATGTCATTTTATTCTACTAACATCAAGCTTCAAAGCCATACATGTTATATTTTGCGAAAGTAACACTGTCATAGATTTATATCTCGAGTTTCGGGCCTGAAGAAGTGCATTTGCAGCAAACATTACTTTTCTTATTTAATCAAAAGAAAAAAGTCGCTGAAAGTCATTGTTTACTGGTAGAAATTTATGGTGAGCATGCTCCAACCATAGAAACATGTCAGGCATGGTTTCGACAATTCAAAAGTGGTGAAGAACATTCTGGTAGACCGAAAAAGTTTGAAGATGCGAAACTGCGGGATGAAGACTCAACCCAAACTTAAAAACAATTGGCAGAAGCATTATATGTGGCATAAGAAACGATTAGCGACCGATTACGAGCAATGGGAAAAATCCAAAAGATGGGAAAGTGGGTGCCACATCAACTGAATGACAAGCAAATGGAAAGTCAAAAAATCGCCTGTGAAATTCTGCTTCAAAGGTATGATCTGTAGTCATTACTACATCGAACAGTGACAAGCCCTGAGCACAAGATCATGGTTATTACTTGGTGAAGCCGGCTCATCGACTCCAAGCTCATATCGTTTTGGTCGCAAGACAACGTTCTGTGTTTGGTAGGATCAGAGTGGCGTGGTGTATTACTAACTGTTGAAACTTGGTGAAACAGTTAATATTGATCGCTACCGACAATAAATTATCAATTTGAACAATGCATTGATAAAAAACGTCCAGAATGAACTCGAACACACAGTAAAGTGATTTTACAGCACAATAACGCGCCGTCTTATACAGCAAAACTAGTCAAAGAAGCGTTGAAAGCACTAGGATGGGACATAAAATCGCACCCGCTGTACTCCCCAAACCTTACCCCGCCCGACTATCATCTTTTCGCTTCAATAGGATACGCGCTTGCAGAACAGCACCTGGCAACCATAAATTGCCTGAAAGATAGACAAGATGTATAGAAAAAATAGCCAATACTTTGAATAAATAAATTTTTACATTTTATTGAAAATTATGTAGTTTTTTCAAGAAAAAACCGGTGATGACTTTCCGGTACACTTGGTACACTAACAATTATTATGAATAAAACAAATATACATATGTAAAATAAACAAATACGAAATTCCTATTATGAGGACATACTCACCTTCGATCGAAAAATTTCCATTAATTCCATTAGAACAGACGCTCTTGTGTTTGACTAAATATATCTCAGAGTTGAATCCCAAACAACAAAAAATGCAGGCAAATACATTTTTAACGTCTTCCTCTACATTTGGGATGAAATTAATTTCTACATCTTCATTCTGGCTAGCCCCGAATTCTTCTCCGAAACACACCAAGAGTTCTTCACCTTCAAGAATTTCGCGGGTACTGCGATAATATAAATTGTTTCCATGTTGAAATGGAAGTAAGTTCTGTTCCGATGGATTTCTAGTAGAATTGATGTATTGCATCCAATGCGGAAACTCTGTTGCATATTCTGGAATTATCAGTTTCCCTCCTCTGATTTTCAAAGAGCCTTCAGAAACATTTATTCCCATAAAAGGACCAAATTTTACACCTTCTGGTATAATCTTTACAGTGAATATTCCAAAACATCCAACTAATTCCCTTGCTTCTAAAATACCTTTTGGTATATCTTCTACTACCTCTATATTCCTACTATCAATAATGTTTCTGTTTAAAATTTGGTTAAGCATTTTACACTTGGTGCAATAATCTTCATAAATTTCAAAACACTGTTCACAATCTGTTGATTGATTAAACAAGCATTAAAAATCTAAACACTTTAGCATTAATTATATGCTAAACAAGAAATAACTATAAGATTCAGGTAAATTGTACTATATCAACAGAAGTTCAACAAATGCTAATAACAGTATAAGTTAAATAACATTTTACACAAAGTTACATCGCATGTAATGTATTGTTTTAACCAAGTCATTTCTTCTATTTAGTGTATATTAAGTTAAATACTTTTCTATATATAAAGATTTAATGTATTTCTAGTTTCACTAACATAAATTCGACAAGAAAATATGGACTGTACTGGTAGCATTTGTGACAACTCAATCTATTGTAGCTACGTATTTTGATAAAATTGCTTTTTCAGTGATATTTACGATGTTAGTTATTTATTGAGCCATTGTGTATTACATAATTTCATTTACCGTTAATATATTACGAATTATGTGATGTTTATCAGTTTCAGAAAAATTAAATGAATATATTACTTACACAACTGTTCATTATCAAATTCAATCTTTACATAATTTGGGGCTAGGTTTTCATTTTCTATTTCAGCTTCCTTGATTAGAGCCTTGCATGTTTCAATTGAACTTTCCTCATTGCTGTTATTAACAAATTCCTGTATATCAACTGCACCTTCTGAATATCGTGCATTAGTTGTAAACTCACCTTCTATTTTAATACTATAGTTCATTCCATTTTCTATTTCAGGTGATAGTAATTCTGTTTTGATATTATTCATCACTACAATATCGTTTTGTTTTATACTATTGTTTACAGGGCATTTTATTTCACATGAATTATTTACAAAGCTCTGTGTACTAATAGTAGTTTCAGAAATAATTACTTTATCATCTCGATAATCGTCTGCTTCGAAATCTTCGTGCATATTTCCTGAAAATGTTGGATAAATTTCGTATTTCTCTACTTCTTTAGTCATGATTAACGATTAAAGTTTAAACAATTATAAACAAAAGTATTAAAGAAATAAAATTAATTCTTTAGCAGGGAACAGATATGACGATGTTTCACAAGATTAATTCGGTGTACCCCCAACTGTTTTAACCTCGAAAATCGGGAACTTTCCGTATATAAAATACATTTTTGATCATTGGTGTAGAGTAACTCGTAGTTATAATTTATACATAATCGAAAATTAATGTAAAAAAATTTATTATTAAAAATTAATAATTAGTACATATGGTAAAAATTATATTTATTTATGGTAAAATTAATAAGAGTACATACATAAATATACATATAATTAAAGTAAAATTAAGGGATTTGATTTTATAAATATTATTTATGTTTTCATAGAAATTATTGAAATATAAATATATAATACACCAAACCACTGCAAGGAACTTTCTCATATTTTTCAACCTTTGCTATATCCTCTACATATTTTCAAGAAACGAGTGCGCTGCACGTCACTGCAAGGTTAAGACTGATAATATTATAACTTATCCATAGGAAACTTTTGTATTACAAAATAAAACTCTAGGGGCGCCATCTACTCACATCGAAGTAGAGAGTACATTTTTATTTGGCCCACAACGGTACTTTTGGGTTGTAACTTGTTTCCATACACATTATTATTATTATCATGGCGTAACACTCCTGTAGGAGTTAAGCCACCTTTCGGTTCTCTAGATCTGTTTTATGTTGGGGAGATCACCCCCCTTTTCCTGCCTATATCTTTTCACAAACTTCTCTCCATTGTTCTCTATTCCCCACCTTCTGCTTCCGGTCCTTCTCAAATTCTCCTCCACTTCTCGCTTCCATGTACTCCTCGGGCTCCCCCTCCTCCTTCTTCTCAGACTCCATTACATAACCTCATATATCACTGCGTCTGGTTCCGCTCTCCATACATGTCCTAACCATTTAGCTCTCTGTTGTTTAATTTTTTTTACTATGTCCTCTCCGATTTCCTGTAAAAGCTCATGATTAGTTCTTCTTCTATATTCATTATCTCCTATTTTCACTGGCCCTAGTATCACCCTCAGTATTTTCCTTTCCATTATTCTCAGCTCCTCCTCCTGTTTCTTCGTCATGCTGAGTGTTTCCGCTGCATACATCATAGTTGGTCGGATTATCGTCTAATATATTTCCATTTTATAACTTTTGCTCAATATTTTGCTCTTCAATAGCTTTTTATTTGCCTGTACTACTCTATTTGCTATTGCTATTTTTTCCTTGATCTCTATTTCTCTCTCCCCACTTCCATTCAACATCACTCTCAAATACTTAAACCTATCTACTTCCTCAATAATATACTCTCCCAGTTGGATTTTCGTTTTGGTATATTCCTTACCAAATTTCATCAATTCGGTCTTATTTTCATTTATTCTTAATCCCATTTTTTTTCCCTGTGTGCTTAATTCCTCAAGTATTTCCAACATTATTTTTCTTTTTTTTGTAATCAGCACTATGTCATCTGCATACGCCACTATCTGCCTTCCTCTTGTTCTTAACGTCCGCACACATTAAACAGAAAAAATAATTTCTGTTACATGTACAAACAAAGCTACACATCTATTATAATTTCTGGAAATGTGATATGTAGTAAAGAACTTTTGAAAACAAAAATCTTTAAAAGTATTCACCTTATGACATATTACCATGTAGTCAAAGCAAAGTATGCATAACTAATTGTTAAGGTTCTTAAATAATTTGAAAGATTCTCACTTATGATCTTCTTAAATTGTAATCATATCTAACTACTGTCATAAACTTATAAAGGACTTGTTTTAGTAAAAAAACACCAATATTAATTATTATCAAAAGATGGCATCTAGCATGGACATTCATGTTTTCTATTTCAAGCTTAAAAAGATAAGTTAATGCACATCGATTAGAATTTTAAACTGGGAAATAATGCAAATGTAGGGGGATCTTTCAGTTACTCTTTGTAAAAGGAATTTATTACGACAGTGATTTCTAAAGTATACGCCGCGACACTCCGTGTAAGATTAAATATTTTTGAAATTCTAAAAATTTTACATGTAGATTTTCCATTAAGTACTTATTTGTTGAAGAAGTCAAGATTATGTAATTTGACAAATACAATAATAAAATCGAGCTTCAAAGAAAATACATGCGTTCGAGAAAGACGCGAAGGAAAATGCACAAAAAGGAAGAACTCAAGATCAGAATGAAGTTTTGATGTGCATTCGAGGCTTGTCAGACGTATTCTTTATTTAAGGTTTTAACAACAAATTTGGAATTTCGAAGATCCCAGCGTTTGTGTTTTAGACCTGTATTTATTGCTTTTATAAGGATTTTATATATTTTATTCAATGTAGAGATTACGTAGGACTGCTGGTATAAACTTGGGCAGTGAAAAATGTTTTCTCACATAATTATAATTAGATATACCAGTAAGCAAGAACTTCAAACTATCTGATTATACTTAATATTTCATGTTGACTGTAAAAGAATTTATTTGATGTTAATACGCAATTAAATTCAGTACACAGTAATAATTACTTTATTTAATAATTTTTCATACAAGAATATTCGCACAAACATAGAAAACATGTTATGTACGAATAATTTAATTCGTTGTTTTACTTAAGCATATGCTTTTGAAAACTACATGTTCTCTCAAGTCTTAATTTATGATTTCGCACATCCTATAGCACAATTCATAGCAATATGTATAAATACAGGGCGGTAAGTACTTTATTGATATTTTACATTACTAATTGCGATTCAAACTCTGAAGTGGCCAACAATGTATACATTTCCATTCATGCCGATTAAAAGGAAAAAGTAAATAATGCTAAATCTTTTGTACTAACTATAGAAAAAGAAAATTTAACAATGCTAATTAAAAATAAATGCGAAATGAAAGTATAAAAACTCAATTGTTGGGAAAAAAAGAAACACCCCATTTTCTGTCTTCAATATTTTTATGAAACATTACAACAGTTGAATACAAATTTCAACAATCAATGATAGTGTTATTTTTTCAAAATTAACTTATAAATTTTATGAAGTATTTATTAAATAGTACAGCTGTACTTTACCACATTCATGTTTGTATATCTCTGTCGAAATCTAAACTTTTTCGTGTATATTATCGGTGCTGATAGTTTTTGTTCCTTTTTTATTTTAAAATATGAAAGAAATAAAACTATACTAAACTGTTTAAATTTATATATATATATATATATACAACTTTTTTTCAATGGAAAATTAACAGCAGTATATGCTCTGTTATTAGGCTTATCAGAATTTCTGGAGAGAGGAGACCAAATTGTCAAGAGATAGCGCTAACGTATCCTTATGCCTTCTGACGTTTAAGTCTATTCATTTATTTTTTTATTGTTTTGCAATTGTTTCGAAAAACTCGACTTTCTCTTGGATTCGCTTCTCTTCATAATGTTTTCTATTTGCATCCTTGTTTAGACGTGATTTCCAATTTGTTTTAAACTCACATCCGAGACGTTTAAAATGTTAAACTTTCTCTTCAGAATGTTTTGCGTTTTCACGTTGCTTCGAACGCGATTTATTGTTTGCTTTATATTTCACATTTCGAGCATTAAATCTTTTCACATCGTCTTCAGAATGTTTTGCATTTATATATTCTCTCAATTGCGAATTGTAGCTTATTTTATAATCAGGTTTAGAACATTTATATCGTTTCTCCTCAGAATGTTTTGCATCTATTTGTGTACTTATAATTGCGATTCATTTCTTGTTTTGTAACCACATTCAGAACTTTTAATTTCAAATCGTTTAGCATCTATATGTCCTTCCAATATCGAATCGTTGATTGTTTTGTAATCACATTCAGAGCATTTAAATAGTTTTTCTTCGAAATGGTCTCCCAGTATCGAATTGTTGCTTGTTTTGCAATTACATTCAGAACATTTAAATCGTTTCTCTTTAGAATATTTTGTATCTACATGTCCTGTGAAATGTGAATTGTTATTTGTTTTGTAGTCACCTTCGGGACATGTAAATCGTTTTTGTTCAGAATGTTTTTCATTTATAAGTCCTCCCAATAGCGAATTGTTGCTTGTTTTGGGATCATATTCAGAACAATTAAATCGTTTCTCTTCAGAATGTTTTATACTTAAATGTCTTTTTAATAGAGAATTATTACTCGTTTTGTAATCACATTCAGGACATTTAAATCGTTTTTCTTTAGAATGTTTTGCATCTATGTGTCCTCTCAATAATGAGTTGTTGTTTGTTTTGTAATCACACTCAAAACACTTATATCGCTTGTCTTCAGAATGTTTTGCATCTATATGTTTTTTCAAGTGTGATTTATTGTTTGTCTTATGTTCACATTTAGGACATTTAAATCGTTTCTTTTCAGAATGTTTTGCATTAATATGTGCTTTGAAATTCGAATTGTAGCTTGTCTTATAATCACATTCTGGACATTTAAATCGTTTCTCTACAGAATGTTTTGCATCTATATGTGCTTTTAAATGCGAATTGTTATTTGTTTTATAATCACATTCAGGACATATAAATCTTTTCTCTTCGGAATGTTTTGCATCTATATGTCTTTTTAATTGGGATTTGTAGCTTGTTTTGAAATCACATTCAGGACATTTAAATCGTTTCTCCCCAGAATGTCTTGCGCCCACATGTGTTTTCAAATTCCAATTGTTGTTTGTTTTGTAATCACATTCAGAACATTTAAATCGTTTCTCTTTAGAATGTTTTGCATCTATATGACTCCTCAAACGTGATTTATAGTTTGTTTCGTATCCACAAACAAAACAGCGATAAATTTCTTTTTTCTGCACAATCACGTGGTTACTAATAACGTGCACTTTACGATTTTTTCTTTGTTTGAATCGTTTATGGCGAATTTCGCATGTGTGTGCATTTGCTTCATGGTGTTTGTCAGTATGGTTCTTAAAGCCACATCTGTGTGTTTTGCACGGTGCAAGTTGTTTACTGTGTTCGCGTGAATGTTCTTCAACTTGTCCTTGTCGAGCAACCAAGGTAGGCAAGGAGTAAACCCTAGAAGAAAAAATTAATGCATTACAAATAAGTTGCTACAATAATGCAATTGTTATTATGTTTCAGAATTGTTATTTAGGTAACAGTAATAACTCATGCTTTCACATCCGTCAACAGCTTAGCTTATCCACTAGGCAATTTAGATTCAGTGTCTAGAACTAGAAGCCGACGAAAAAACATTGGAAATAGGAAGGAAAAACTGTATATTTCAATCAAAACGAATATAATCGGCAACAGTAAAATAACAATAATCTCTCAACCCTTTTTCCTTTGTTTGAATTTATATTTTGCCTCAGAATAAGGAGTGATTAAAATATTGTGCCAAAATAGTACATGTCTTTAAGAGATGATCTGGGGTGATGTAACAATATATTATATTTTAACACAGCTCACTGGCAAGCAACTGAGTTAAACATACGACTTTATAATTACGTAAAGATGCTAATTCTTTTTGTAAGTAATAATTCTCAGGGCGATTTAGATTACGAAGGGGATGCACACATATAAATACTCCTTTTATTTAAAGAGCGGAAAGATAATACATTTTCACGTTCAAGAAGAATCAGAATCGCTTTCGAAGATCTTTCTTATAACTGACAAGAAGGAAAACCACAAAATTAAAATTACGCATACAATTTTTTACCTTATATAAGTATGTATATTGTTCGTTTATAAGTATATGCACTTATCTATTCAACTACCGGTTGTCTCCGCATCGAATATTCTTTTCCACAATGTGTTGATTCGCACTCCTAATTACTCGTTTTTGAATAAATTTATACCATGCTTATCGATCTCTACTTGTAGGGACCAATGCATATATATATATATATATATATATATATATATATATATATATATAATATACTTTTCTGGGATTACATTCAGGAAAATACGTGTATATATATTAAAAGAAGGGCGAGATCATTTGTGCCACTCGTATTTTCGATAAACTTAACTGGTCGTAGGTCTTCAACATAAAATATGGGGCAAACTTTGTTCGATATTTTCATCCATTTTAAAAATTGGGGAGTATACTTGAATAGACGAGCAAAATCATTTTTATAAGGACTAATTAAAAGCTAATCTTACCTCAAATTTTTCTCTTGGCAATAATTCTTGTGGTGTTCCAAATATTCTCTTTCCTCCAAGTAGATTTGACAGAATGAACATTGTGTAACTTCTAAAAATGAACAAAAGCACATAAGCTAAGTCCATTATTCTCACAAATAAACTGAAACATTCATTCATAAAAACTCGATCTGATGAAAACGCAAATAAACATTTTATTTTAATATAGGAAGTATACGTAAAGTATTCGAAATTTTACAAGAAAATTAGTCATTATCAAATGACTGAGAAATATACAAACAGATTAGAGAAAAATGTAAGGACAAGTTTCAATTATTGGTTCACACGTATAAAAAAAGGTAACCTGAAGTGTATGCAACCAAATACACACACAAATAAAAAACCAGTTTATCAATATGCAATAAAAACTTATTATTTTATATCTGTTTTAGGCAAAGTATACTAATAACCTTATGAATAATAGTGTAACATAGATATATAAAATAAACAGATATAAAATTTCCATCATAAAGGCATGCTCACCTTTGACCAGAACCTTTCCATTAATTCCATTAGAACAGACGCTCTTGTGTTTGAGCAAATATACCTCTGAATTGAATCCTAAGCAACAAAAAGTGCAAGCAAATATATTTTTAACGTCTTCCTCTATATTTGGGACGAAATTAATTTCTACGTTTTCATTCGGACTGACCCCGAATTCTTCGCCAAAATATACCAATAGTTCTTCGCCTTCAAGAATTTCGCGAGTACTGCAATAATATAAATTTTTTCCTTGTTGAAGTGGAAGTAAGTTCTGTTCTGATGGATTTCTAGTAGAATTGATGTATTTCATCCAATGTGGAACCTCTGTTTGATTATCTGGAATTATCAGTTTCCCTCCTCTGATTTTCAACGAGCCTTCGGAAATATTTATTCCCATGAAAGGACCAAATTTTACACTTTTTGGTATAATCTTTATAGTGAATATTCCAAAATATCCAAATAATTCTCTTGCTTCTAAAATACCTTTTGGTATGTCTTCTATTGCCTCTACGTTCCTACTATCAATAATGTTTCTGTTTAAAATGTGGTTAAGCATTTTGCACTTGGTGCAATAATCTTCATACATTTCAAAGCATTGTTCGCAATCTGTTGATTCATAAAACCAGCATTAAAAATCTAAACCCTTAGTATTAATTATTGACTAAATTGGAAATAACTAGATGGCCAAGCCACCAAATGTTTAGGCCAGATCATGAATTGAAATTGCCTTCAAACAGATAAAAAAAAATCTAAAACACGGTTCAGGTAAATTTTACTATGGCAAAGAAAGCATGGTAATAATAATATGTTCTTTTGTGTTTACTAAACAGAAAATTTTTCTGCATATGAAATATTCCTAGTTTTTTTTTACTAACATAAAATCAACAACAGAATATGGACTATAATGAAAGCATTCGTAGAAAATCAAATTGTTGCAACAATGTATTTGGTGAAATTGTTTTTTCTTAAATATTGGATTTAGTTAGTTAGTTAGTGATGCATTCTGTACTATATAATTTAAATGAATATATTACTTACATAACTGTTCATTATCGAATTCAATTTTTACATAATCTGGTGTTAAGTTTTCATTTTCTGCTTCAGATTCCTTTATTAAAGCCTTGCATGTTTCAACTGAAGTATCTTCCTTGTTGCTATTATTAACAATTTCTTTTACATTAATTGTATCTTCCAAATATTGTGTATTATTAATGGTTAACTCACCTTCTATTTTAACATTACAATTTATACTATTTTCTATTTCGGGTGATGGTTCTGTTTTGATTTTACTCATGATTGCATCGCTTTGTATTATACTATTATTTATGGGGCATTTTGTTTCAAATAAATTATTTTCAAAATTTTGTGTACTAATAGTAGTTTCAGAAACGACAATTTTTTCTTCTTGATAAGTGTCTGCTTCAAATTGTTCGTGTATATTTCCTAAAAATGTTGGATAAATCTCATACTTCTCAACTTCTTTAGACATGATAAAGTTTAAACAATTATAAACAAAATTATTAAAGAAATAAAATGAATGCTTTAATAGAAAATTGTAAAATATAGCAAAAAATTACTACAGCACAGTTAATCTGTTTTAACCAGACATGTTTCTCAGGTGATAATAAATATTGTATCCATAAACAAATTCTGAAATAGTATAATAGTAAATAATTGGGTGTTTAGCTCCATCTACAATCCCCGGAAGAACTAAAATAGATAGGACCACCTCAACTATTTTGAATTTTCGTTATAAAATTTTCTTTTTTTATTCCTCTTATTATAAATATAAGAAATTAAATGATATTTAGATCTAGTCAGTTCAAATATTGCATTTTATATTTATACGTATAAAAAAGAAAAAACTAAAGTTATAAAGTCATGAATAATGAATTTCCTTTTCGTCTTATGCAGAAGTGGGTAATAACTAAAAGAACAGCTTTTTGTAACATTTTACTTTTTTAAATTTTTTATAATAATTGTATAGCCCAAGGAACAATTTTTAAATTTCGCGGGTGTTTTAAGTTGCCCAAGGAAAAAATAACTACATCTAAAATTATATTTTATTTTATTACAGCATGAATATTAATAATTAAGGTGTATATTTCAAAATCAAAATGAAAACCGTACGCATTAAAAACATGTTATTTCCTAATTTCTTGAATGAATTGAAATCATAGCTAACCTTTATTTTTACTACTACCAACTCAAAACTTCCGCGTAATTTAAAAATTGTTCCTTGGGAGTCTATATTGAAATTCATCTAAACCAGGTAGCTCTTTTCATTGCAGAATTCTATTATTAATTTTATTTTAGTTGAAGATAGTATAAATATTTTATTATAGACGTCTTTCATTCTAGTAAATGTTCATATTCACTAAAGCCAACGAAAAAATTTTGCAAAAAAGTCACTCAATTAAATTATTTACTAAGAATGTTTTTGTGCAAATGTTTGCAGAGAAACCATTTAATTTGTACATGAAGTTTATTTAAAATTAATATAAAATGTTCATTACATTTTAGCAATGAACAACCCTCATATTCCTTTAATTTAGTACATTTTTGGAAAGTTTATCTCCGTGACACATTATATTATAAGAACAAGTAGAACAACTGTTAAAAAATGGTTGTACATTCTGTACACACTAAAATAAGACATCAAAATGTATTTCTGAAAGTGAATGTTGCGTGGCAACAGAAATTCTTCGGTTGCAGAGGGGTTACACTATTTCTTGTTGTACAGAGGTGAACAATGCAATTAAAGGTATAAAACAACAACAAGTTGGATTGGTATTGTGACAACCTAACTGTCTAACTTGACCAAAAAAGTTTCTTAAAAAATCTTGATTGAATACCCTTGTATTAAAATATTGAAGAAAGTTTTTTTAGAACTTCTGTAATTATTTGAAATCCTTTTAAAGTAAAGATAAAATTAACTATGACCTGAGAACGAATTCTATCATTGAGTTTTTGTTTCACAAAGTTCGTGCCACCTAAAACATCCATAGCCTTATACCAAAAATTTGCCTGTGGCGATGCTGTTTTATATTTTACAGGCAATCTAAGATTTTTTCCTACACAAGTATTTTCAACACCTCTATTAACTGTCACAAATAACTTGTCTAAGGAACTGCTTAAACAAGCAGGTTCTATGTGGACAAATTGCAGTAAACACAAAATCCGGTCATCAAAGATCAAACATTTCTGTTTTCTGTCTATTTTAGTTCCTTATTTGAGAACTAAAAAACTTTTGTATAAATGAATCCATTTTACCATTCGTGACAGTTTCATTAAATTAAGAAAATCTCTTACAATATTTTACATATTCTTTTAAATTTTGATTTTTTACACATTTATTGTATTTTTTCTTCAACAAGTGAATTTCTTTTGATGTCAAGTGTTTTCCATGTGACTCTCCTAAGTCTTACCTGCAATAAAAAATTATACAATGAAGTTATTAATTAAAGAAATATTAAAAATTGTGTGATAGTAAGATATATTTCATATATGAATATGTATGTAAGTAAAATACTATATTGACTTACTAACCAACAACAGTTCTAGAGAAAATGTAGTCATTTCAAGACATGGTCGATCTAAGTAAGTTAAATTTAATACTTCAGTATTAAATGAGACTAAAAAAAATTCAGTTGTTTATTCAGATAGTCCTCTGAAAATGTAGATGTTTGGGCAGATTTTATTCTATGTATGTTTTTCATATATAGTAATATTAAAGCATAACAAACAATAGAGAAACTGTGCATTTACTAGGACCTATGTAATATATTTAATTAGTAATAAATTATTTAGATATTTAAACACATCTGATCAATTTATTTTTCAAAATTAGTAATACCTAATAAGAAATTGTCAAAAAATGCATATAGTATGTAAAAATATATTTATTAACGCAGCACTAATATATATTTCCGTAATTACACAATTTCTTTTCCACTTTCATTGATTTTAAATACGCCTGCTATTTAATTATGTCACTAAATTGATATTTTGGCCAACTTTATCATTCAAAATATTATTTACACCTTAGGTACATGTATAATTAAAAATACATGTGTCTAAAAAGATATTTTTTAAATTACATTTTTGACAGTTGAAAGTATTCTACAAAATTCGGCTATTTAAAGGATCGTAGATCATGGTCGTAAATTACTTTTATAATACACTTAGGTCAAAATAAAATGAATATAATATAAATATTCTGAAATTCTTTTTGTCAAATTGTAACAAATTAGGTAAATTTGATGGAACCCGTGGTTTGAATTTTCCACTTTCCACATTAATTTTCGTATTCTGTATACGTATTTCGAAAACTAAGTTGTCATCATCAGCAGATAAGTAAACAGTATCACACATGGAAAATACGGCAAAAACCCGTACGAAACAAATTCCTTACACGATCTGTATTGAAAGCCAAAACGCGTTTTGGCTTTCGACGGTGATAAATTATTGGAACAATTACTTAATCAGACATTTTCGGTAAATAGCGGTGTCTTCATAAGACGCAGATACGCAAAAGATTCAATAATATTATTTGATCATTAGTTTTAGATCTACAGTATTATTTAAATATTAAATTTGAGTTTAATTTCTATTATATGTTCTCTGTTTTTGCACGTATCTCTGGTTAGCCAAACTTTTGTGAGCAATATAAATATACGTATACATACGAGGATTATTTTTTTAAAAAAGTTCGCTTTTATAATTTCCATTTTTGTTCCAAATATTTGTCATACCGTTTCATAAGTTTTTAAACTCCGTCGTCAAAGAAATCTGCCACTTGTGGAGAAGCCCAATTCATGACTTCTTTGTCGTCGTTGAAATATTGATCACCAAGGAACTCCTTTAAGTACCGAAACAGGTGAGAATCACTGGGTGCAAGGTCGGGACTGTCAAGATGATGATCCAGTTGTTCCCATGCAAAAGATTTTATTAAACTTTGTGTTTGTGCAGAAATATGTGGCCTTGTACCGTTATGGAGCAACATCGCACCGGAAGACAGTAGGCCACGCCGCTCGTTTTGTATGGTACGCCAGAGTTTCATCAAGGTCACACAATACCCATCTGAATTGATTGTTTTGTCTCTCGCTATAAAATCCATTAACAAAATCCCTTTCCCGTCCCAAAACACAGTTGCTTTCGAAATTGTCTGTTTGTTTTTCACTTTGGTTGGCGACGATGTACCTTCACGATCACAAAACAAATTTTGTTTTGTGATCGTCTTGGAACCCATCAATAACACAATTTTCGATACTTCAGTTTTTCCGAAACAATGGTACACAAAACTGAGCTTGAAATCTGCGGAAAATCAATTGATAACTTTGTTGCTCACATCACGAACCAAGTCTTCAAAAATCAGAGGAGCACGCTCTGGGCGTGGCTCATCACGCACATTAACCTGCCAGTCCTTGAACATCCTCACCCACTTTTGAACTTTACTATCATCACTCATAGTTATTATCACCGTTCAATTTACAAATACGATGGTGAATTTTCGCTGCTGCCAAGTTTTTTGCACTCAAGAATCGAATTACAGATCGTATCTCACAGTAGGTAGGCGAATCAATTTTCTTAAACATTATAAATTTCTACAGCTTAGCACACAGACAGATGATACGAATTCCGAAGTCTATGCCATTTAATGGTTCAATTTTAGCGCAGCAGTTTTCTAGTATTACAACCAAAAACTGCAACAACACCAGCCTTGATGGGGCACTATGGGTGTCTGTCCGTTTATGAAGTCTCAAATGCTGCTTATATTAGAAAAATAAAGTTGACTCAACTTTCAGCGATGATTCATTCCGGGCTTTATTGTTCGGGTTGTACGCCTACTTACAATTTGGTATAATTTGGTACTGTGGTCTACATAATTTCCGGAGATCTGAAAGACCAGCAAAATAGTGCCTGTGCACAAAAAGAGTGATCGTTCTGTGATCTTTAATTACAACAAGTGTTTTAAATAACTTCGCAAAAGTGCTTGAACATTAATTATATAGCGTTACTTGTCTAGTGATCAGCAGATCACTAGACTAGGTTTGTACTTCGATGATCGACTACTACAAATCTGTTTAACATTACATAGTATATTACTGACTTATTAAATGACCAGGGTCAGGTTGACGAAATTTATACAGACCTTGCTAAGGTCTCTGATTCAATTGACCATGAAATCTGTCTAAAGTAAAAAATGTAGGTCTTTTAAAATCTTATTTATCAAATAGAACGGGTTATGTGACATAAATGGCTTCCAATCTAATCCAGGGATCTAACCTGGGTCCATTTTATTTAATATACACTTAACGTTCTTTTTTCTAAAATCAATTGGAATATCCGAAGGTTTGTCATCTCATTGATTGCGAAAAATTGCAAACTGACCTTCTCATTATCAATGGTCTATAGTTAATAATATTAAGCTACACATCTATAAATGGGAGGTTATTTCATATACAAGGTGCTTAACCGCGTTGAAGTTCAATTATACGTGCCAGTTTGAATCGATTAATGACACACTGATATTTTGCGAACCATATATCATTTATTTGCTCTTCTACGGCAAAATTACCTGGTTTTGTTATAAAATCTTGTGGAGACTTTAAAACTATACTGGAATTCGTTTCGGTTCTGTGGTATCCTTACTACACTTAGCAGATTGAGAAGGTGCAGAAGAGATTTTTGAAATAAGTACCTTTCGCACAGATCAGATTACATCACTTTAATGAATTGGCTTAGCTTTCCATTGCTTTTCGATGGACCTGATGTACAAAGTTTTAATTTTTTGCAACAATTTTTGACGAATAGAATCGTTTCCTCGAGGTTTTTTATATGTCGGATCCAATTCCTTGTCCCTACATATGGAACAACTTTAATCAACTACTAAGCATGCGCAGAACAAAAACCAATGTTTTCAGCAAGTCACCGTTAGTGCATATGTGTAAAAACTATAACAGACTGCTTGACGAGTGACTCCCGCACTCACTCACCTAGTATAGGTGTTTATTGGTGCACATTATCATATAATATAGATATTTATTTCATTATAGAATATTGCAGCTTTATTTAATTTTGTAAATTGCTCGCCCTAATTGGCTACAGTTGTTGTACAAATATAGATTATTCTTATTATTATTGTCAGAATTTCCAGAGAGGAAAGGTGAACAAATCATGTCTATTCTTGGTTTACTTGCTTTGTACTTATGATTGACATTTAAATCAATTTATTCTCTTTCTATTATTTTGTAAATATTTCTTGAAACTCCTGGATTCGTTTTTTTTCACAATGTTTTACATTTGCATGTTCCTTTAGATGTGATTTCCGATTTGTCTTGAATTCATATTCGGCCCATTTAAAACGTTACATTTTCTCTTCCGAATGTTTTGTATTTTCATGCTGCTTTAAACGCGATTTATTGTTTGTCCTATATTCACATTCCGAGCATTTAAATCTTTTCACTTCCTCTTCAGAATGTTTCGCATCTAGATGTCTTCTCAATTTTGATTTGCAGCTCGCTTTGTAATCACATTCAGAACATGTAAACCGTTTGTCGTCAGAATGTTTGGCATCTATATGTTCTTTGAAATGTGAATTGTTGCTTGTTTTGTAATCACATTCAGGACATTTAAATCTTTTCTCTTCAGAATGTTTTGCATCTATATGTCTTCTCAATAGCGAATTGTTGATTGTTTTGTAATCACATTCAGGACATTTAAATCGCTTCTCTTCAGAATGTTTTGCATCTATATGTGTTTTCAAATGCGATTTCTTATTTGTCTTATGTTCACATTCAGGACATTTAAATCGTTTCTCTTCAGAATGTTTTGCATCTATATGCGCTTGGAAATTCCAATTGTAGCTTGTTTTGTAATCACATTCAGGACATTTAAATCTTTTCTCTTCAGAATGTTTTGCATCAACATGTCTTCTCAATAGCGAATTGTTGATTGTTTTGTAATCACATTCAGTACATTTAAATCGCTTCTCTTCAGAATGTTTTGCATCTATATGTGTTTTCAAATGCGATTTATTGTTTGTTCTATGTTCACATTCAGGACATTTAAATCGTTTTTCTTCAGAATGTTTTGCATCTATATGCGCTTGGAAATTCCAATTGTAGCTTGTTTTGTAATCACAGTCAGTGCATTGAAATCGTTTTTCTTCAGAATGTTTGGCATCTATATGTGCTTTGAAATGCGAATTGTAGCTTGTTTGGTAATCACATTCAGAGCATTTAAATCGTTTTTCTTCAGAATGAATAGCATCTATATGTCCTCTTAATAGGGAATTTTTGCTCGTTTTGTAATCACATTCAGAACATTTAAATCGTTTCTCTTTAGAATTCTTTGCATCTATATGTCTTTTCAGTGGCGACTTGCAGCTTGTTTTATAATCACATTCAGGACTTTTAAATCCCTTCTCTTCCGAATGTTTTGTATCTATATGTTTTCTCAATTGCGATTTGTCGTTTGTTTTGTAATCACATTCAGGACATTTACATGTATTCTGCAAACGTTTGCGTGCTGCGAGTTGTTTAATGGGTTTGTAGGACTGTCCTTTAACTTGTTCTTCTCGATTAATCAATGTAGACAAGGAGTAAACCCTAGAAAAAAAATCAATCCATTACAAACAAGTTGTAATAGTAAATGATCAAAACTACTGTTAGTTCAATTTGTTAAATTAATTAATATTGTGTTCCATAACTATTTCTCAATAAATTTTTATATAACAATAATCATTCGTGCTTTCACGTCCTTCAACAGCTTAGTTCCAATTGCGGAGAACGTTAGGAAAGATATAAGCATGGTTGTTTCACCTACTGATCAATTATCCACTAACTACTTTAGGCAATTTTCCAAGCGTCTATGAAAATTTTTGAGGCTAACAAAAATATTGGAAATAGAAAAAAAAACTATATATTGGGTCTGGGAAAAAGTTCGTGGCGTTTTTCCCGATAGATGGCATTGGTTGCCGATAACTAAAGAACAACAAGTCACAGCGACACCACCGACGGCTCGTTTTTTAGATGACCTTCCGAACGTTAGTTTGAGCGTAGAAACATTGTAATCGGTGCAGTGGTTGGAAAGTTATTCGCACTTGAAAATGGAGAAGAATAATGAGAAATTTCGCTATATTCTGCAATATTATTATGATAAGGGGAAGAACGCTGCGCAGGCTTGTGATAAAATTTGTGCTGTGTACGGTGAAGGTACTTTATCGAAATCTGTTGCGCGGAAATGGTTCGCTCGCTTTCGTTCTGGAAATTTCAATGTGAAAGATGAGTCACGCTCCGGTCGTCCAATCACTGAAAAATCTGATGAAATTCTTGAAAAAGTCCAACAAGATAAGCATATCAGCAGTGTCGATATTGGCATGGAGCTAGGCATTGACCACAAAACTGTTTTGAACCATTTACACAAAGCTGGTTACAAAAAAAAGCTTGACGTATGGGTTCCTCATGAGTTGAGCGTGAAAAACATGATGGACCGAATTAACATCTGCGATGCGCTGCTGAAACGGAATGAAATCGAGCCGTTTCTGAAACGTTTAATAACCGGAGATGAAAAATGGATTACGTACGATAATCGGAAGCGTAAAAGATCGTGGATAAAGGATGGTGAGCCGTCACAAGCGTTCGCTAAGCCAACATTGACGCCAAAAAAAGTGATGCTGTGTGTATGGTGGGACTGGAGGGGAATCGTCCACTACGAGCTACTTCCAACTGGTCAGACGATTGATTCTCAACTCTACACCGAATTAACATCTGCGATGCGCTGCTGAAACGGAATGAAATCGAGCCGTTTCTGAAACGTTTAATAACCGGAGATGAAAAATGGATTACGTACGATAATCGGAAGCGTAAAAGATCGTGGATAAAGGATGGTGAGCCGTCACAAGCGTTCGCTAAGCCAACATTGACGCCAAAAAAAGTGATGCTGTGTGTATGGTGGGACTGGAGGGGAATCGTCCACTACGAGCTACTTCCAACTGGTCAGACGATTGATTCTCAACTCTACTGTGCACAACTAGAGAGATTACGCCAGGCGATTGAAAGAAAACGGCCCGAATTGATTAATAGGAAAGGTGTTGTCTTCCATCATGACAACGCCCGACCACACACTTCTTTGATGACCCGTCAAAAATTGAGAGAGTTTGGTTGGGAAGTTTTGATGCACCCACCTTACAGTCCGGATATAGCACCCTCTGACTATCATCTGTTTCGATCTCTGCAGAACTCTCTCAATGGAATTAAGTTGGTTTCAAAAGAAGCCTGTGAAAACTACTTGATTCAGTTTTTCGACCAGAAACCACAGAAGTTTTTCACCGATGGGATCATGGATCTACCAAAAAAATGGCGAAACATTGTCGATAATAATGGAGCATATTCGGTTTAAATGAATTCGCCCACGCGCCATGCGGGGACCAGTTGAATTTTACTGAAAAAACGCCACGAACTTTTTCCCAGACCCAATATTTCAGACGAATCAAATATAATCGGCAACAGTAAAATAACAATAATCTCTATCATTTATACATATCTGCGCTCTAGTTTTATCACATGATGAATTTTTAACTTTAAAACTTCACTAAAAGGGCGGTTTTGATAAGTTACTATATGCAAATTTTGTGAGATTAAATTATATAATTGTAAAGTACACTTTAACACAATAACGTACATCTATTAAGATTCCACAATACATACACTACCGTTCGTAAAAATTAGGACAACTATTAGAATTTCAAAAATCGAATTTTTTCAGTATTCAATGCTAGTATTACTGAAAAAACTTTTACAATAAAGTATTTAAGACAGAAATCCTCATTAGTAGAGTTCGGATATTTTCCCGCGTCCCAGGATCACTATTAAATTATTGTATAAAGGGGATGGGGACTTCCTTATACAAAATTGGAAAGCAAATATTAAAAGGTTGAGAAACGCTGATGTACGAGATAATAATATTAGAATAAAGTATGTACATGTACAGGGAGCATGGCTAAAAGGATTAAGTATGTTACGTATAATAAAGAAAACTGCACCGAATATGAAATTTAATTATACATTTGCACTTGTAAATACTTAGTTTTAGTTACATTACTTATAAAATAAATTATCATTATTACATTTTTCATGATAAAATTAAAAAATTGAGTATTGCAAGTACATAATTTGAACAGGGACTGTTTATGACAGAATCTATTTTAAATAAAATTTTGTTTGAAATGAAATTTACAGATTTGTATATCATTACGACGACGAAATTTCAAAATTCGATAGTTTTAATAATACACATTCTTATGCCGATTAACTAAGAGCTAACTTTACCTCGAATTTTTTTCTTGGCAATAATCCTTGTGGTATTCCAGATATTCTCTTTTCTCCAAGTAGATGTTACAGACAGAACATTGCGCAAGCTCTAAAAATGAACAAAAACAGATGAGTAAAATCCCGTAAATAAACTCAAACATGAATTCATGAATTCCCGATTTGATAAAGACCCAAGAAAACTTTTTTCCACTACAGGAAGCACGCAAAGTATCGAAACTTTACAAGAAAATTAGTCAATAATATACGACCGAAAAAGTTGCGAACAGATCAGGATAAAGTTTGAACACAAGTTTCAATTGTTGGCTCACAAATATTATTGGGTTGTCGGAACCATGACGTATTTTTTCTGTTTTTCATAGATCATTCTTAATATATAAAAAAATCAGTCAATTAAATACGAGGTGCGATGCACATATTCTCAAACTAAACCTGTGGCACGACATTCCAAAAGTACCGACACGCGCCGATAAATGATGGGAGGTATATGTCTATGGAATATCTGTGACAGTTTCAACGTGAACGGTGCAGTTTTCATTGGACTACGTGAGACTGCGATTGGTAATTGTCTTGCTGCGATGATTATAATGGATGAAAAACATGAGCAACGCGAATGATTCAGCAAAAAAAAAAGTCAATGAGTCGAACACAAACTTTTAAGTGCGATTGAAGACCGGTAAAACTTCCACTAATGACGACGAACGAACGGGGAGGACAAATTATTTATTTGTTTTTTTCTAATTTGCTTCTTTTCTGAGCGTTTCTAAACGAATTTTAAATTGCGGTGTTTGGCAATACACGATGTTAATTTAAAATTGCCAATTAATATTGAATTTTTCATGTATATAACCTGAAATTAGAGACGGCTCATTCTATTCTTAACATCTGCAATAAAGTTGGAATCGGATATGGTACATGTCAGCGAATTGACTAAAGAATTGGGCTTAGACCGCATTGCTGCGAAATTTGTTCTGAGATTTCTGACTTACGATCAAAAGCAGGAACAAATTGCCATTTGCACTGAGCATAGGCAACTTGCTCTGGACGATGAAAACGTTTTGTCAAAAGTTATTACCGGCGAGCTAGATTTATGATTATGATCCAGAAACTAAGCAACAATCAAATTTTGAAATTGCCAAGACCCAAGAAATGGCGACAAGTGAAAAACATTGAGGAGAGTATACTCATTATTTTTTTGGAATGAAAGGCATAGTGCATAGAGAATTTGTTGCAGTTGGTAAGACGATCAATTCCGTGTTCTATTGCAATGCTTTGAGACGGCTCCGTGAGGATATCAGACGCAAACGGTCCGAACTTTGGCGAGCAAGACGTTGATCGCTCCATCATGACAATACGCCACCTCACCGTTCGTTTTTACACAAGCCTTTTTAACAAAAACATCAACGACTTCCGTCCGCCATCCCTCTATTCATTAGATCTGGCTACCTGCAACTTTAGCCTCTTTCCGAAAATAAAACTACAGCTAAAAGGCTTACGTTTTAATAGCATTGAAGAAATTCCAGAGTAATCGCAAACAGTACTCAGCTTGTTCGCAGAAAACGACTTTCTGAATATCTTCCAGAACTGGAAAAAATCTGCAAGGAGACTACTTCGAAAGCGACAGCAACCGCCAGGAATAAAATTTTTAAGCTTTGAGCTTTTACAGAATCAGTCCGGGAACATCTAGATCGCACCTCGTTCTCTCCGTTTTTTTTTTATTAGAAAGCCTATCTTTAGCGCGAAAGACTTTACAAAGTGCTGGTTCACTGCTTCATCCCAGTTGAACGTTACACCACACAACGAGTTTTCATGTCGTGTGCCGCGTGGGTATGAATCAATAAACGCTTTCATTTCGTCAGCAATCTTAGCGAGCCTTCTTAGCCGAGGAATGTCGTTGGGATTAAAATCACCAACACAGTATTTCGTGAACCATAGTTGGCATTACGTCATTCATTTGTCACGGTAAACTTTATGCTAGTTTTTACAAGTCTAGCGCGCGTTCTACCCTTTACAGAGGTAAAAGAGTAAAATATGAAGAAAATGGACATGGAATATGGACATCACTCAATTTTTTTCTAAATGAAGCTGGAGCTGTTTAGCTGGCAAATAGAACAGGCTGACGGCTACGATTTCAAAGATGAGTCATAATTACCCCGATGCTCTATTAGCTTCATGACTATATTTATACATACCATGTGACAATATGTTGATATTTTATACTACTGAGAGGATTAAAAATCTAAAATGCTAACAGTGTATGAAAATTCATTCGTATTGAATAAAAAGAAAAAAGTAAACAGCCCTAAATCTCTTATAGCAATTAAAGAAAACGACATTTAACAATGCTATTAAAGATAAACAAATACGAAATTAAAGCATAAAAACCTAATTGCTGAAAAAATAAAACGCCTTTTTTTTTCTATGAAATTTTATGAAAACAGTTAAATTTATAAATTTCAAAAATCGACAATATTATTTATTTAAAATTAATTTATAAATTTTGCTCTACTGTATTGTGTGTTGGAGCAAGTCTATGTAAAAGTTTATACACAATCGATTTTATAAAAAAAGAAAAATATCAATATACTTGATAATTCATTTCAGTCTCTGAAAAAATATATAATTTCATGAGGAAATGTATGTAGACTCCCATGTATATTATATGTAGATACAGTTTGTTTTAAACATACACTATTGGTAGCCTTACATTCAAAATTCCCATGAAGGGACCCTAGAAATTTTAAGTTTTAAAAAAATTATCCAACACACTTAATATGAAATTAAATCCAAACAAATCTAATTACCAAAAATTTACCAATACTTCTGAAAATTACTGATAATTGATAATACGATAATTACAAATCAAATAAGGCAAAATTTCATACAATTTATTAGGTTATAAAGATTATAGTTACAAGGATATTTCATACCAACTGTTATCTATTTGCAATAAACTTGTTGCATAATCCGTCTCAATCTTTATTGAACACATTGTAGATATTGTTGCATACCATTCGCCATAATTAATGTGAAATTTGCTAATCATGAAGGGTATATTGTCACAAATTTAAATACCAATAAAGCAACTGGGTAAGCTTAAGGATATTGGGGAAAAAAGTAATTAATGTAAATGTATATATTTTCCTTTGTTATAACAAATCAGTGTGCAAAATATGTCTTGTATTTCACATAGCGTAGGTGACATCTATAAATATACATTCATAATACATGTACGCTTTTATTATTTACAATAAAATGTTGATAAGACAATGCAAAAATGTAATTAATACGTTTGTGTTTACTGCATACCACCGGCCATGTTTCACTTGTTCACTTGAAGTTTGCTGTTCGCACTATATCTTGAAACGCATAATACATACTTATGATACAACGCTAATTAGTAAAAATATGTACTAGACTGGCCAGTGCAAATTATGCTGCATAACTTATTAAATATTTTATATGCATGGCATACGAGCGTCTATATGCTACAAATTTGTTTCTAAAAATTACAGTTCCCTGATAAATAAATATTTTCAGAAGCTACACAAATTATTGATTACATTAAAACTTAAATTATAGCAAAAATCGACTGTGCATATTCGGAAGTCTTACCTATCTCTATCTAAATCCAAACTTTCCCGTGCTCATTCTCGGTGTTGATAGCTTTGTTTCTTTTTAATTCAAATTGCGAAAGAAACGGAAATGTATAGGGACGTTTAAATTTAAGGAAACAAATTTATCTTCTATATTTAAGGGAATAATACACAGCCATATTCTGTTATCAGAATTGTCCGAATTTCCATAGCACGAATGATATCCAACTGTTACAAAATCGTGTTAACATATCCATTCTTGTTTTATTTACTTGGCACTCATTCATTCTAACATTCAATTCGATTTACTCCATTTTTACTGCTTTGCAATTGTCTCCAGAAACATGATTTTTTTTCTTGAATTCTTTTCTCTTCGCAATGTTTTATATTCGATGTGACTTCTAATTTGTCTTGAACTCACACTTGGGGCATTTAAAGTGTAACGTTTTCTCTTAATAATGTATTGTATTCTCAAATGCTTTAGACGTGATTCATTTGCTTGTCCTATATTCACATTTCGCGTATTTAAATATGTTCCTTGATTTATAATCAAATTCAGAACATTTAAATTATTTTTCTGCAGAATGTTTTACAACTATATGTCCTTTAAACAGCGAATTGTTGCTTGTTTTATAGTCACATTCAGAACATTTAAATCGTTTTCCTTCAGAATGTTTAGCATCTATATGTCTTTTCAATAGCGAATTGTAGCTTGTTTTGTAATCACATTCGGGACATTTAAATCGTTTCTCTTCAGAATGTTTTGCATCTATATGTCTTCTCAATAGCGAATTTTTGATTGTTTTGAAATCACATTCAGGACATTTAAACCGTTTCTCTTTACAATGTTTTGCGTCTATATGACTTTTCAAAGAATACTTGTTGTTTGTTCTGTGATCACATTCAGAACATTTAAATCGTTTTCCTTCAGAATGTTTAACATCTACATGTTTTCTCAAAGTATAATTGCTGTTTGTTTTGTAATCACATTCAGGACATTTAAATAGTTTCACTTCAGAATGTTTTGCATCTATATGTGCTTTCAAATTCCAATTGTCGTTTGTTTTGTAATCACATTCAGAACATTTAAATCGTTTTTCTTCAGAATGTTTTGCATCTATATGTCTTCTCAATAGCGAATTGTTGATTGTTTTGTAATCACATTCAGGACATTTAAATCGTTTCTCTTCAGAATGTTTTGCATCTATATGTGCTTTGAAATGTGAATTGTTGTTTGTTTTGTAATCACATTCAGGACATTTAAATCGTTTCTCTTCAGAATGTTTTGCATCTATATGTTTTTTAAAAGTCCAATTATTGTTTGTTCTGTAATCACATTCAGGACATTTAAATCGTTTCTCTTCAGAATGTTTTGAATCTACGTGTGCTTTTAAAGTCGCTTTGTCGTTTGTTTTGTAATCACATTCAGGACATTTAAATCGCTTCTCATCACAATGTTTTGCTTCTATATGTGCTTTGAAATGTGAATGGCTGTTTGTTCTATAATCACATTCAGGACATGTAAATCGTTTCTCTTCAGAATGTTTTGCACCTATGTGTCCTTTGAAATGCGAATTGTTGTTTGTTTTGTAATCACATTCAGGACACTTAAACCGTTTCTCTTCACAATGTTTTGCATCTATATGTCCTTTGAAATGCGAATTGTTGTTTGTTTTGTAATCACATTCAGGACATTTAAATCGTTTCTCTTCAGAATGTTTTGCACCTATGTGTCCTTTGAAATGCGAATTGTTGTTTGTTTTGTAATCACATTCAGGACATTTAAATCGTTTCTCTTCAGAATGTTTTGTATCGATATGCGCTCGGAAAATTGTATTGTTGTTTGTTTTGTAATCACATTCAGCACATTTAAATCGTTTCTCTTCAGAATGTTTTGCATCTATATGTATCCTCAATAAAGAATTGTTGTTTGTTTTGTAATCACATTCAGGACATTTAAATCGTTTCTCTTCACAATGTTTTGCATCTATATGTGCTTTGAAATTCGAATTGTTGTTTGTTTTGTAATCACATTCAGGACATTTAAATCGTTTCTCTTCAGAATGTCTTGTATTTATATGTCCTCTAAACATCGAACTGTTACTTGTTTTGTAATCACATTCGGAACATTTAAATCGTTTCTCTTTAGAATGTTTTGCATCTATATGTCTTTTCAAACTCCATTTATAGTTTGTTTCGTACCCACATACAAAACATCGATAAATTTCTTTTTCTTCATGCCCTTTAACATTTGTTTCCCAATTGAATAAGTTATGGTGTCTGTGCGTATTTGCTTCTTCTTGTTGAGTAATCAAGTTGAAGATCCTGGAAAAATATGGATGAATTATGAACAAGCTTTGAGACGTAATACAAATGTTTAAAACTGCCGTTAGTTCAATTCGTTAAGCATACTTTTTATAATTACGTATTAAGATTATATTTTGTAACTACTTCTGAAGTATTATTTATATAACAATAATAATTCGTGCCTTTAATAAACCCAAAGAAAGGAAACAAAAATGATTTCATATTTAATTTGGTAACCATATGCGTTTTTATATCGAACTTGGGTTCAAACTCCTTCACAATGATGCTGCAAAGTATTCTCCGTTCTTAGATAAAAACGTCCTTTTCCTACATCCCGGTTCAGAATTAATAGACTACAAACTTTCTATCCGATTCAAATTGGGAGACTTTGCCGGCCAATCCACTAATTCTTTTTCGGGATGTTGACGCAATTAATTAAGGACAGCCCTAGTAGGTATATGAATTGGGCCATTATCCGGAACTAGGGTTTGACTTCCATCGTTGGGTGAACAATGTGCGTTTGTCACATTCCACAATTTTGTTACTGCAAAAGCGCTTTTTAGTGGCATTTTGCACTAACGCATTACAATTAGTATTGTTACAGTTTGCAGCTCTTTTTAAAGAAAATTCATCTAAAGTTTAAACCACGAAAGTTTGCCGGTGTATATCAATAACGCTCCAAAATACGAACACATACAAGGATTTGTCTAATTCATCGGTAGTCACATGTGTTGAGGAAACAAAGGACGTAAACGTTTTTCTAATAGAATTATGCGCTACATCTTGTCAAGAAATCGTGAAAAAATAGAAACAGACGTAATGCAGAGCAAGTGTATTAAGCACACGTGTCACGTATAATACAGATAAAATAGTGTTTTGGCTTTGACTTATGAAGTTCGTCTTTTCTACGGTTCCGATATTGTTATATTCCTTGTATTTTACCACTGTTATTTGTCATTGTTCTAACAGTTAATTTATCCTATTTATTTCATCATCTTTATGAGTTTACACTTAACATACGTAGGCAGCTTTTACATTTGTTATTTACAGGTTTACAGGTTAGGTATATAGCACATTATTGCATCTGACAGAAATATAAATATAGTATTTAATTTGATATCCTGACTTTCTGTCGACATCTTATTTCATACAACAGTGATCACGTCATCGGAAAACATTCCTTATTTCAACCTTACTTCAGAACAAGCAGTGCCGCAACACGTCCAATGTCCGCAACGTTAATTAAAATTCTCTTGTGCTTAAGTGACTATTTTTCATTGTTTCCTTCGCGTTATCGACATTTTAATCAATCGAAGACCCTGAAGAACGACCAGATGAAAAATAAGTCTTCAACTACTTCTCGACCATGCAATGTTGTCGTTAAATGCAGACGTTGAAGGTCGATCGGACGAAAGCAAGTCTTCAACCACATCTTGACCTTGTTTTAATGTTTTGTACCATTCGTATACTTGTGTTTTAAATAAAGTCGGTTCACCATAGCCTCGGCATAAAATTTGAGGCAAATATATTTTTACGCATTTTAATAATCAAGGTATATTTGAATAGACTAGCAAAACTAATAGCTATAAACGAATTGTCTAACGGACCGACGAAAATTCTACGCCACAAAAGTGTTTTCATAATTTTAGGCGGATTTCTCAAATTCCCAATTTCATGTATTTATTTGACCAAATGTAAAAGGTTTTCCAATAGGGACTTGACAACTTTTAATTCAATTTGTGAACGCACCCTTTCACTAATCGTCGAACTGTCACTGTCAATTTATTCAGTAAACTTAACATTTTCATCATGGTAAAGTACACGATATTTTTTATGTCTCGAACAACGTCTGCAAATTATAAAAATTTACTACAGAAATTCGGAGTTTGTGATTTTTAAGAGCGTTAACTCCGATTTTCGGTCGTAATTTTCGCCCTAGTAGACAGACAGTAACAAGTTTAGTGCAAAAATTTGAGTCTACATATTCGTTGTGTGATGTTGCCGTGCCAGTGAGACAACGGGTTGGTCGAAGTGTCGAAAATATCGCTGCCGTTGAAACACCGTAGCAAATGATCCAAATTCAATTCCACGGCGTTCTCAATTATTCTTTATGGTGAATTTTGCGTAAGATCTTGGTTTACACCCATACAAGATCAAGCTGACTCAAGAATTGAAACCGATGGACCATTTGAAGCGACGTACGTTCTCCGATTAGGCTCTGGAAAAGATGCGCCAAGATGATCAATTTCATCGCAAAATCATTTTCAGTGACGAAGCTCATATTTGGCTCAATGGGTTCGTCAATAAGCAAAATATGCGTTATTGGTCGGGTGAAAATCCACATGTGCTTCATGAAACACCACTTCATCCACAAAAAATAACTGTTTGGGGCGGTTTGCATGCCGGTGGCGTCATAGGGCCATATTTTTCGTCGACGATAATGATCGTCACGTTACTGTGAATGGTAATCGTTTCGCGCCATTATTACCGATTATTTTTGGCCCGAATTGGAAGATATGGACTTGGATAACATGTGGTTTCAGCAGTACGGTGCCACAAGCCACACAGCACACGTTACAATCAATTTATTGAAGAGTAAGTTTGATGAGCGTGTTATTTCAAGAAATGGACCACTCGATTGGTCGCCTCGTTCGTGCGATTTAACGCCTCTAGACTTTTTTCTTTGGGGCTACGTCAAGTCACATTGGTATATGCCAACAAGCCGACAACGTTGGAAGAGCTCAGAGCCAACATTGAACGCGAAATAGCAGCCGTTTCGGCCGAATTGTGTGACCGAGTCATCGAAAATTAGGTCCAACGAATCGACCGCTGCAAACGTGCCCGCGGTGGCCATATGAACGAAGTCGAGTTCCATTCATAAATGTTTTGATTGTACTTCAACCCGATAATAAAGTTTTTGAAATATCTCAAATGGTCTGCATTTTATTTTGAAAAAAAGTTGTCAAGTCCTTATTGGAAAACCTTTTATTTTAAATAAAATTTTGTTTGAAATGTAATGGCATATATTATTACGACGAAATTTAAAATTTGATAATTTTAACAATGATACATTTTTAAGCGGAATAACTAAAAAGTAATCTTACCTTGAATTTTTCGCTTGGCAATAGTCCTTGTGGTATTCCAGATATTCTGTTTTCTCCAAGTAGATGTTACAGAATGAACACTGTGTAATCTCTAAAAATGACGAAATACACATGAGATAAATACGAGTGTTATTCACACAATTAATCTGAAACATTAATTTATGAAATCCCGATTTTATCAAAACGCAAGTAAACTTTTTATATTACTATAAGAAGTGCAAGCAGAGTATTCGAAATTTTGAAAGAAAATTATTGATTAATACACGACTGAGAAATCTACGAAGATATGAGAGAAAAGATTTGAGAAAGTTGTCTAAGAAAAATTATTGGGTTATCAGAAATATCATAACTTATTTCATCTGCTTTTCATGGTTCATTTATGAATACACGAAAGATCAATCAATTAAATACTGCCCACCATCTTCTTTGATAATCTTTTGCCGTGTTGAAACACAGCTCTTTACCATTAATAAATTCTCGGATGACATTTTGAGACTAGTCAAATTATCAACAGTACACTTCAATTCAATGGTGTTCGCGTTGTTGCACCGCCACAATGGGAGCATAAACTTCCTTTTTATCAATGTCAGCTATCGATAACGTTGGAGGTGAATCTTTACGTCAGGAGTCGGAACCAACGCCGTTTTCGCACGATATTGTAAACAATCCACTTTCCTAAATAGTTATTAGTCGCTTCAGAAAAGGACCGGCTTTCCCATGTTTCAGGAGCAGATAAATATGAGTTCATTAGAAAACAAAATATTGAATTTGTTGACATATCCTAGTTTTCTCGTGTTGCAATGATGGACGCTTAACGTTTCTGCAATCTCCTGTATCGTGTGCTGTTGGTTTGAATTGATGAATGCTTTATTTTGCAGTCATTAATGGCAACGGGCCTCCCTGATCAAGAACTGTCGTTAAGATTAAAATCACTAGGACGATATCTCGCGAAGTATCGTTGACAGTGACGGTCTTGTACCGTTATAAACTTTTTGCTACTTTTCACAAGCTTGACGCACATTCTACTCGTTAAGGAAGAGAGCAAAATATGAAGAAAAAGCACACTTTGGTTTTCGATTCTCAAATTTTTATAAAATTCCAAACAAAATTACTCAATTTTTTCCAAAATTCAGCTGAAGCTGTCATATAGAATTTCATGAAGATAGGCGCGAAAGACTGGCGCTTACAAAAATAGGCCAAAAAACGCCTATGATTGCAAAAATGCGTCATAATTATGCCAATAATCCAATATGTAATACAGTATATTGCGATTAATGATAAAAAGAAGTTAAATAAGTTGCAACATTCCTTTAAAATTTCAAGCAAGTTTTTCAATATGATATACGCCTTCTCGTTATATGAACATTATCCGCGATAATTTGCACCAATTTTTTAAGATTGTAGACAGGCAAAAGAATGCAAAATACCTATCGATGAATATTATAAAAATTTGTCTTATGACAATGTATAAAGTTGAAGCTTTTCAGATTAAAGTTGGAAACGTTAAAATATGTAGAAATTTGGTTTGAAACATTAATAAATGCGTACCAGAAATAAAGTCGGGTTTACCAGGGTTAGCTATTAAAAAAGATGTAACTAGAACCGTATGCAACCGAATATACAAGTTTGGTTGCATATACTATCAACATCGAACACAAGGAATAAAAATAGTTTTAAAAAATACTAAATAATGATACTATTTTGCCACAACAGTCATTCTATTTGCTCTAATGGAGGTAAGTTATGTTATCATTAAATATGCAATAAAAAGTTAAACCTACAAAACACTTCTTTAATATTTGATATTCGTTTTATGTCAAGTATACTTATAATCTTATGAATAGAAGTATAACATATATATGTAAAATAAAAATACAAAATTCCCATTATGAGACCATACTCACCTTCGATCGGAAGCTTTCCATTATTTCCATTACAACATACCCTTTTATGTTTGACCAAATATACCTCCGAGTTGAATCCTAAACAACAAAAAGTGCAAGCAAATACATTTTTAATGTCTTCCTCTACATTTGGAACAAAATCAATTTCCACATCTTCATTCGGACTGATCCCTAATTCTTCGCCAAAATACACCAATAGTTCTTCTCCTTCAAGAATTTCACAGGTACTGCGATAATATAAATTGCTTTCTTGTTGAAATGGAACTAAGTTCTGTTCAGCTGGATTTCTAGTAAAATTGATGTATTGCATCCAATGTGGAAACTCGGTTTGATTATCTGGATTTATTAGTTTTCCTCCTTTGATTTTCAACGAGCCTTCGGAACTATTTATTCCCATAAAGGGACCAAATTTTACACCTTCTGGTATAATCTTTACAGTGAATATTCCGAAACATCCAAATAATTCTCTTGCTTCTAAAATACCTTTCGGTATATCTTCTATTGCCTCTATGTTTGTACAATAGACAACATTTCTGTTTAAAATGTGGTTGAGCATTTTACACTTGGTGCAATAATCTTCATAAACTTCAAAGCATTGTTCGCAATCTGTTGATTGATCAAACGAGCATTAAATATTCAAATACTTTATATTAATTATAGTCTAAATTAGAAATAACTACACAACTGCAGGTTACAAAATGTATAGGCCAACTAACAGCTGCAAATTGTGGTCAAACTAAATAAAAATTTTAAACTCAGTTAACAATATAAATTATATATCATTTTTCATGATATCATGTCACACAAGAATTGTATTTTCTAAAGAGAAAAAGATTTTTTTCTTTTGTGTTTATTAAACAAAATATTTTCTGTATATAAAAGTATAAAGTATTTCTAATTTTGCTAATATAAATCAACAACAGAATATGGACTATAATGAAAATGTTCATAGAAAATTAAATTGTTGTGGATGTTTTTTGATAAAATTGATTTATAGCTGTTGTATATTTAAGATATTAATTATTTATTGACACATTGCATACTATATAATTTAAAATACTATTAATATATTACAATTTACTGAAGGAACAAAAATTACGTGATGTCCGATTTTTTCAGAACAATTAAGTGAATATAATACTTACACAACTGTTCATTATCGAATTCAATTTTTACACGATCTGGGACTATGTTTTCATTTTCTACTTCAACTTCCTTTATTAGTCTTTTACATATTTCAGTCGAAATACTATCTTCGTTGCTATTATTTACAAAGCCCTTTATATCAACTTCATTTTCTGAACATTGTGAAGTAGTAGTAAACTCAACTTTCATTTTAACATTACAGTGCATACTATTTTCTATTTCTGGTGATAGTAATTCTGTTTTAATATTATTCATAACTTCAATATCTTCTTGTTTTATGCTATTATTTACGGAGCATTTTATTTCAAATGAATTATTTTCAAAATTTTGTGTACCAATAATAGTTTCAGAAACAATTACTTTATCATCTTGATAATCGTCTACTTCGAATTCTTCGTGTATTTTATCTGAAAATGTTGGATAAATCTCGTATTTCTCAACTTCTTTAGACATGATTAACGATTAAACTTAAGTAAGTGTATTACTGTTGTGTACTTTCAAAAACAATTTACTAAAAATTTGTTAATTCCAAGACAGATCACGAGTAATAATGAGATGGCGCTTAAAAAAATACATCCTTTCGGGACAGCCCAAAAGACACACCGAAAAAGGCATAAAAAAGAACGCAAGATCGGACGGGTATTTGCTGTGCATTCAGAGCCTGTCAGACGTAGGGAAATGTTTGTTTTACTCTAGTAATGCATATATCATCCTTTTGAAATGCTGTCAAAGTGCAAATATTTAAGTAAATTTGACAATTCAGAAATTATAAATTTTTCTCATTATAACCTCCATTGACCAGGACAATTTTTGATATATCTGCGTTTTGAAGTTAATTAAAATGTTTAAATATTTTATTGTTGAAGTAAATTAGTTTTAAGAACAAATTTTGAAATTATAACATTTTTGAACTATCCATAGCGTTATTTGTGTTTCAAACCTGTATTTATTTATAAGATTATCAGGACAATTTTTACATATCCTTGTATAAATATCTTTTGAAGTTAATTAAAATTTATTTCATGTTGGCAAGCAATTAAACTCAATACAAAGTAATAATTACTTTATTTAATTAATAATAATAATTATTAATACAATTGTGCATACAAGAATTAACACACAAATGTAGAAAACATGTTCATAAAAAAAAAATAAGTTTTATTTTAATTTGTTGTTTTATTTAGTTGCAAAATGTTAAATCGTTTGCATGACAGGACTTGCTACTAAAAGTATCCTGAGAACAATCACTTAAGGTTAATATATAACCCCTTTCCACATTAATTTTCGTATTCTGAATGCCAAAATGTGTACGGAATTTGTGTCGTGCGGGTTTCTGCAGTTGCTTCCAGGTGCGACACTGTGTAATTATCTGCTGATGATGACAACTTAGTTGTCGAAATAAATATGCAGAATACGAAAATTAATGTGGAAAGGTGTTTTATATATATATATATATCAACATTACGTGATTAAGATACTCAATCACATGCTCCATCAAAATTACCTCCTGAGAACTATGTTTACCAACGTTATTAGGTCATATGGTTTTGCAGACTGTTTTCTCAAAGTTTTGATTTACAGTCTTGCACATCTTATAGAGCAATTCAATGGAATATGTATACACATGGTGTGGCAAGTACTATGTTGATATTTTGCCTTACTAGTAGAGTTCGAGCACTGAAGTGGCCGACGGTGTATAAATTGCATTTGTACCGATTAAATGAAGAAAAGTAAACAGCCCTAAATCTCTTATAGTAATTAAAGAAAAAGAACTTTTAACAAAGCATAAAAACTCAGTTACTTTTGCTTTTTAAAAAATTTCATGAAATATTACAACAGTCAAATTTATAAATTTCAACAATCGACGACAGTATTATTCTTTCAAAATTAATTTATAAATTTTATCTACCATCTTCAGTGTTAGTACAAGTTTGGATAAAACTTCTGGATATACCCAAAAATTATAAAAAAAGAAAAATATCAATTTTCTCGACAATTCTTTCAGTCTCTGAAAAAGTACATAATTTCGTGAGGAAGTGCATGTAGACTCCCTTAACCTCCATATATGTATTATACGCAGATCCAATCCGTTACAAATTACAGCGTGTTTCAAAAAGAATATACGTATTATAAAGTATTTTTTTTGTCCAAACTATCGATCACTGCGACTAGGCTCGGCTATTGGAGAAACGAACACATCGCCTAATTTATTTAATAGCCGCTAGATGTCAGTTGTCTTCTGTTTTTCTTGGTAACCGTCATATGTTTAAAATGGCTACTTCGCAGCAAAAATCATAATTCCGTGATTACAGTGCAAAAACGTTTCAGGTTGAGCTACCAAATTGATTCTCCGAATAGGTGGAACATTCGCAGATGGTATTGACAGGATGCGTATGTAAAGAAAAGAGTCCTGCACACCTCGTGTTTCTGAAGAAAATGTTGCACGAATTCGAACTGCTTTCCAAAGTAATCCTTCAAAATCAACTCGTCGTGTCTATCGGGAGTTACAACTGCCTACAACAACAATTTGGCGTGTTTTGAGACGTCGGTTGGTTATGAAGCAACAAGTTACAGTTGTTACAAGCTCTGGGTCCTGATAACAAACGGAAACGTGTGGCATTTTGTAACGAGATTCATGATGCTATTGACAATGAAAACACTTTCGTATAACGCATCGTGTTCAGTAATGAAGCGACTTTCAATGTTCGAATTTGGGGTATACAAAACCCACATGCAGCCATTGAACATGTACGAGATTTGCTTAAAATCAATGTGTTTTGTGCGATATCCCGATCATCTGTTTACGGCCCATTCTTCTTTGATGGAAACACGGTTAACGGTCAGCAATATTTCGCTATGTTATAAAACTGGTTGTTTCCAAGGCTGCACGAAGACAACTTCATTTTTCAACAAGACAAGGCACCCCCTCACTGGAGTCGCCAAGTGCGTGAATATCTGAATGAAACTCTACCGAACCGTTGGATTAGATCAAGGAGCTGGCGACTTAGCATGTCTCAACTGGGCTCCACGGTCACCGGATTTGATACCCTGTGACTTCTTCCTGTGGGGTTTCGTTAAAGACAACGTTTATGAACCACCACTCCCACAGAACCTGGAAGAGTTGAAGAACCGGATTACTGCCATAACATCAGTGAAAGGACATGCTTGCCATATGGGAGGAATTTGAGTATCATGTGATATTGTTCGTGTCGCTCATGGAGGACATATAGAACATCTGTAATCTGAACTTGAGAGGTTCGTAAATATGTGTGTAAAGTTTCATATTCGTATGTCTCAAGGTTTAATAAATATATGCATTCGAAATACGTATATTCTTTTTGAAACACCCTGTATAGTGTGGAATTATAAATAAACCCATGGAGGGACATTTAAAATTATAGGTACATGTAAAGCAACTGCGCCGGTTTAAGAATAATAGGAAAACAAATTAATAAATGTACGTGTGTAAATTTTCTATCGTTCTTATATTATAATAAATAAATATACAAAATGTATTCTTATATTCCATATAGTGTAGGTGACATTTCCTATAAACATGCATTCACGATACACATATGCTTTTATTATTTGCAATAAACTGTTGATAAGACGGGCCTGTAGTGTATTTCCCATATCGGTCAGTTTTTAGTATTAAATCTACTACGGAAGTTTACCGTCCGCATTATATCTTGAAAGGCACAATACATATTATGATATAAACAAGGCGATGCAACCAAACGTGCATATCACATTATACCGACTAGTACCTTTATGTTGCATAATCTTAGCAGGTACGGTATAGAGATGACTACGTATACCAAAATTGTTTTTAAAAATAATACTGTTTCTTAATTAAACGACGAATATTTTCGTAATATGAATAAAATATGGATTACAATAACATTTAAATTATAGCAAAAATCGACTGTGAGTATTTGAAATTCTTACCTATCTCTATTTAAATCTGAACTTTGCCGGATATATTCTTGGTGCTCATAGTTTTTGTTCCTTTCTTATTTCAAAATGCGAGAGATTAAAATGTTCAGGGCCGCATAAATTTAGGAAAACAAATTAGTTTTCTATATTTAAAACAACTTCCTTCAGTGAACAATTCACAGCATTATTCTGTTATCAGGATTGTCAGAATTTCCAAAATAGAAAAAATACCAAACTGTCAGACGATCGTGTTAACATATCTTTTCTTGTTTTATTTATTTGGCACTCATTCCTTCCGACATTTAATTCGATTTACTCCTTTTCTACTGCTTTGCAGTGGTTACTAAAAACTATTGGATTCCTTTATCTTAACAATGTTTCATATTTGACGTGAGTTCCAATTTGTCTGCTTTAGACGCGATTCATTGCTTGTCCTATATTCACATACAGGGCATTTAAATCTGTTCCTCTCCAAAATATTTGGCATCTATATGTCTTCTCAATATTGACTCGTACTTGCTTTGTAATCACATTCAGGGCATTTAAACCATTTCTCTTCAGAATGTTTTGCATCTATATGTGCTTCCAAATTCCAATTGTTGTTTGCTTTGTAATCACATTCAGGACATTTAAATTGTTTTTCTTCACAATGTTTTGCACCTATATGTCTTCTCAATCGTGATTTGTAACTTGTTCTGTAATCACATTCAGGACATTTATATTGTTTCTCTACAGAATGTTTTGCATTTACATGTCCTCTCAATACCAACTTGTAGCTTGTTTTGTAATCACATTCAGAGCATCTAAATCGTTTCACTTCAGAATGTTTTGCATCTCTATGTGCTTTCAAAGTTGAATTGTTGTTTGTTCTGTACTCACATTCAGGACATTTAAATTGTTTTTCTTCATAATGTTTTGCACCTACATGTCTTCTCAATCGTGATTTGTAACTTGTTCTGTAATCACATTCAGGACATTTATATTGTTTCTCTACAGAATGTTTTGCATTTACATGTCCTCTCAATACCAACTTGTAGCTTGCTTTGTAATCACATTCAGAACATGTAAATCGTTTCTCTTCAGAATGTTTCGCATCTATGTGCTTTCAAAATCCAGTTGTTGTTTGTTCTGTAATCACATTCAGGACATTTAAATCGTTTCTCTTTTGAATGTTTTGCATCTACATGTTTTTTCAAAGTCCAATTGTTGTTTGTTCTGTAATCACATTCAGAACATTTAAATTGTTTCTCTTCAGAATGTTTCGCACCTATATGTCTTCTCAATAGCGTTTTATTGATTGTTCTGTAATCACATTGAGGACACTTAAACCGTTTCTCGTCAGAATGTTTGGCGTCTATATGTCCTTTCAAATTCGACTTGTTGCATGTTTTGTAATCACATTGAGAACATTTAAACCGTTTCTCTTTAGAATGTTTTGCATCTATATGTTTTTTCAAATGCGAATTATTGTTTGTTTTGTAATCGCATTCTGGACATTTAAATCGTTTCTCTTCAGAATGTTTTGCATGTACATGTCTTTTCAAACTCCATTTATGGTTTGTGTCGTACCCACATACAAAACATCGATAAATTTCTTTTTCTTTCACATTAATGGGTGTACTAATGACATGCTCTTTAACATTTGCTTCCCAATTGAATAGTTTATGGTTTCTCGCATACTCGCATACTGGTATACTCGCTTCTTCAACAACCAAGACAGATAAGGGGTAAATCCTAGAAAAAAGAATGAATAAGTTATGAAATGCAATAATAAATGTTTTAAACTTCCGTTAGTTCAATTTTTTAAGTATATGTAATAGATATTATACTGCGTAACAATTTCTGAATTATTACTTCATGTAACAGTAACAATTCATGCCATCCTTCAACAGTTTAGACCCGATGATGGGAAACGTTGGCAGGCTGTCTCATCGCTATCCAGTTATCCACTAGACACTACGAGAATTTGTGAGGCCGACGAAAATATATTGAAAATGTGAAGGAAAAACTATATATTACATACAAAGCAAATATAATTGGCAATATTAAAATAATAATTCTTTAACCCTTGCCAGTCAATTGGCACACTATATTACTTAGAGTCTTGAAAAGACTGATCCTGTAAATTATCATATTGGTTAGAATAGAGCTGAGAATTAAAGCACTTATAATTAATATATGCCTATATATACGAGGGAGCGTTTTTATATTCGCGGAATGAGCGGGTTGTAGAGGGGTGAGTAGGCGCATTGGGGGCGTGGCCTGTGCAGCGACTCATGATTAGTATAAATACGAAGTTTCATTGTTATTAGACAGTTAGTCTTTGAGTTATCGTCAACCAAGTAACATAATCAGTAGTGAAAAGTGAAATATGGAAAAAATCGAATATCGTGCCGTTATGAAGTTCCTTACCAGGCAAGGAAAATCAGTCGCGACCATAATGAATGAGATGTCATTGGTTTACGGCGACTCTTGTCCAGGAAAAACCATGGTGTACAAGTGGCATAGTTTATTTAAACAAGGAAGGGAATCCCTTGAAGACGACCCGAGGCCGGGCAGGAGCATTGAGGTGACCACGCCAGCGCTTATCCAAAAAGTTGAACAAATTGTACTCGAAGATGCTCGACTAAAGAAGAAATAACTCGCAGAAATGGTTGGAGTATCCGATACAACAATTTTTAAAATCCTACACGATCATCTCGGCATGTCTAAGGTCAGCGCAAGATGGGTGCCGAGAATGCTCACGCCGCCGCAGAAACAACAGCGCGTAGAGTGTTCGCGTGCATTTTTGGACCTCTGTAATGAAGACAAGGATGGTGTATTGAGTGGAATTGTTACTGGAGAAGAAACTTGAGTTCATCATTATGAACCTGAGTCCAAACATGACTCCATGCAGTGGCATAAAAAGGGCACAGCACCTCCCAAGAAATTTAAAGTGTCGCAATCCGCTGGGAAACTCATGGCAACGGTATTTTGGGACTCGGAAGGAATATTGTTGATTGATTATAAAGATAAAGGTGTTTCTATAACCGGAGAATATTACGCTTCAATATTAGAGCGACTAAAAGAAGCCATTAAAGAGAAAAGACGGGGAAAATTGACAAAAGGTGTTCTGCTTTTGCACGACGACGCGCCCGTCCACAAGAGCCGCGTTGCGTTAGCTGCCCTGCATAAGGTGGGCTTCAAAATTGTGAATCACCCACCCTACAGCTCAGACCTGGCCCCGAGTGATTATTACCTGTTTCCGAAAATGAAAAAAGAGCTGCGAGGTAAAAAATTTACTGCCGATGATGAAGTCAAGGAGGCAGTTTCGGCGTATTTTGCAGATAAAGAGAAGTCATTTTTTTATGAGGGTATAAATAAATTAATTGAAAGATGTGAAAAATGTATCCGTCTTGCAGGTGAATATATTGAAAAAGAAAAATAATTTGGTTTTTTTATTTCCACCCCTTGTCCCCCATTCCGCGAATATAAAAACACTCCCTCGTATATGCTGAAGATTTCGTGTCAATAAGTTAAAATATTTTCAGTACTATATATGTTTGTATATTGTGTGGGTAGTTATTTATTTATTGTAAGGTAGATACACAAACAATAAATTTTGATAAAATAAGTAAAAGAAATTTAGAAAGTAAGTACTGCCAATATAAAAATACATTAATTGATATTAAAACAAAAAATAAAATTTAGAAATAAAACTGATATTTTTAATTCGTTACAGAATTGTAAATACTAACAATTAAATGTTTTACTTGTTACACTCTATATATAATAATTTCTTATATCGTTTTTAAGATTAATTTATTTAATTTAAAATACAATTCGATCTTGAATTCCTAAATTATTATACTGTCATTATTTGTCCGGTACTCGTATATATATTCAGATGCAGTCCTTTTGTGTTAGTCACGTACAAATGGTCAAGGCTGCAATAAACACCGAAATCAGGTACCAAAGACTGTACTTGAAGTTACCAACTTTTCACTGACTCATATTCGATATTAAGTCAGTTATATTGATTTCTAAATGCAATTCGCGATTCAAATACCAATCCCGATTTGGTATTTCTTTTACACAGAATACACGTCTACTATTCTGTGTAGATAATTTGCTTAATGCTTATATTGAAATTAAGATTACAATACAAGTCACCAAATGTAGAATCTAAAACTCGGTTCAGAATAATTTTACTATATAAAAGGAAATGCTCATAACATAGTTGCACATTATTTTCTGTTATGTCACGTCATACACAAATTTAAATATTTTAAACAGAATATAATTCCTTTCTTTAAATCTATATGAAATATAAATTTTTCTAGATATAAAAATATAAAGTCTTTCTAATTTTAATAACATAAAATTGACAACAAAATATAGCATATAATAGTAGTATTTCTAAAAAATTAAATTGTTTTGGCTACATATTTTGATCAAATTGCTATCTTCAAGATATTTAAGATGTTAATTATTTACCAATACATTGTGCACTTTATAATCTAGTTATTGTTGATATATTACAAATAATTTATTTGAACGTATACAAAAAATGTTTTATTGAACAGAAATAAAAAAAGAACAATTATGTAAAATCTGAGATTCAGAAAAACTAACAAGTGAATATAATACTTACATAATTGTTCATTACCAAATTCAGTTTTTACATTGCTTGGGGCTATGTTTTCATTTTCTACTTCAACTTTCTTTATTAGGGTTTGGTATATTTCAGTTGGTGTATCTTTCTTGATGCTATTATTAATACACTCTTTTATATCAGCAGTATCTTCTGAATATTGTGAATTAGTTGTAAACTTAACTTCCATTTTAACATGACAATTCGTGCTATTTTCTATTTCAGATGATTCTGTTTTGATATTCATAACCACAATGTCCTCTTGTTTTATATTATTATTTAGAGAGCATTTCACTTCATATGAATTATTTTTAAAATTTTGTGTACCAATTGTAGTTTCAGAAACAATTACTTTATCATTTGGATAATCGTCTTCAAATTCTTCGTGTATTTTGTCAAAAAATATTGGATAAGTCTCGTATCTCTCAACTTCTTTAGACATGATTAACCATTAAAGTTTAAACAATTACAAATAGAATATTAAAGTAATAAAATTAGTTCTTTAGTAGAAAATTGCTAAACGGGATAAAGTCTGATATTGTTGGAACCACCAAAGTTTGCTGGTGTATTAATAACTAAAGAAAAGTATTAAACGAATAAAATTGTTTTGCAACTTATTGTAAAACTGTAAAATAAGCTAATGCAGTACAGGTTATTTTTTAGACTTGCGGTAAATGTCACATGTGGATTACGAGAATCGGTTAATCAGTGGCGTAGAGAAAATCGTAGTTATAATTTCTACATAAAGTAATGGAATATCAGTATGCTAAAAAATTATTGATAAAAATTAATAATTAGTGCATATGATAAAAATTATATTTACATCAGGTGTATTTATTTATAGTAAAATATACGAGTACATACGTAAATATAAACCCAATGATCATTAGTAATAATCCTTAGATATCAAAATAAACTTAAAAAATTATGAATGATATTGTAATGTTTCATTAGTGTATGATTAAGAGTTACTAATTTTGTGAAAAATATTGTGTTTTCATAGAAATTATTGAAATATTTTGAATATAAATATATATAAAATACTCTACGCCATTGCGCAGGACTTTCTCATGTGTTTAAACTTTTCTAATTTTCTTTATTTAAACAGGCGCGTTACTGCAAGATTAAAGCGGCTGGACTGTATTTCAAATATTATGCCATAAACGGTAGGAAACTCTTTTCTTACAAAATAAAACAGTCATCTATATTAAGCGAAGTTGGGTGGTATTCAATTTTTATTTGACACGCCACAATACTTTTGAATTGAATATTTTTATAATTTTTTTCCTTGCACATTACACAGAAGAAAATTTCAGCTAGATCTATGAAAAAACTATTCATCTTTCAAAATTTCTAGAAACGCAATATGTAGTGAAGGACTTTTGAAATGAAAAATTTCAAAGGACTCACTTTTTTAATAAATTATCAGTGACCTCTAGTCAAAGCAAAGTATGTTTAACTAACCGTTAACGTATTCGACTAATTTCAATTTCCACTTATTGTAATTTAGTATACTTTCATGTATTCTATTTCTATCTTAAAAAGATATTGTCCACTAAGTGATAAATTAATTCTGATTGATTAGAATTCTACGTTCAGCAATGATACAAATGAGGGATTTTTTTTGCAAAAGGAATTAACCATGTTAGTGATCTCTAAATATGCACAAACTCGCTCCGGGAATATTAGTACTAAATTTTTTTAAAATTTTAAGTACGTCTCGTGTCTAGATTTTCCATTAAATACTTATTTGTTCAATAAGGACTATTGTATTTATTCCTACAAAGACATAAAAAATCCATCAATTTCATAATATAAATCTAAAACATTCAGTGACACCACCTATAATCCATATAATTATGAATTAATTCATTAAGAGGCACATATCATTTTAACAATGGAAATAATAGCATAGAGTACAAGTGAATGAAATGTAAAAATAATTACCATATAAATCGTCAGAAACATACTGTCGCAAAATATCGAAGTGTGAAAACAATTATAAACGACAATAAATCTGTTACTAAGTGGCTTTGTTAGTAAATGAACCTATCCTAAGAATTATGTTTTATAAAGGCTGCAAGAGTATATACAAGCATATGCTTTTGAAAACTATAAGGACTTTCTCAAATTTATAATCCCATACATCTTATAGAGCAATTCGTAGCAACATGTATATACATACGATGTGGGAAGACCTATGTTGATGTTTTACGTTACCAATAGGATTCAAGTTCTGAAGTGGTGTATGGTGTATAAATATGCATTTATGTCAATTAAAAGGAAAAATGTAAATATTCCTAATATATATATATATATATATATATATATATATATATATATATATATATATATATATATATATATATTTAACAATGGTATAGCCTATTTTTCACTGCGAAGTAAACTGGAAAGACCAAATTATACAAAATTTTGATTGCGAGGTTTTTATAGGGAAATTTAAAAAAATACGAACGTCAAACAAATGGGAATGTATTAATTCAATTATCATTAATGACAAAGAAAATAAATCAAATTCAGTAATTATGTACATATTTCTTTGAAAATATTAAGAAATAATTGATATACATTTCCTTCAATACAATTCTGGTCTGTGAACAGTTAACCACATGACTTTTTGCGGTAATATTTTAAATAGGTCTTCCGAATTAAAAAATAGACTGTAAATAAAATAAAAAAATACGAAATTAAAGTAAACTCAATTGTTGGAAAAAAGAAAACAACTTAATTTTTTCTCTTACAAAATTTTATGAAATATTAAAGCAGTTCAATTTGTAAATTTTACTCTACTGTATTCAGTTTAGTACAACTCTATGTAAGACTTCTGGACCTGCACAATCGATTTAAAAAAAAAAATCAATATACTCGATAATTCTTTGAGCTTCTGAAAAGGTATATCATTTCGTAAGGAAATGTAGACTTAAAAAAAGTATTACTTCGGTTTCCGTAACCACAGTACATGTATTATAGGCAGATATAGTGCGTTTCAAAGTATATAGTGTGCAATCATAATCTTGAAGTATTCATTGTCACAAATTTAAATACCGGTAAATTAACTGGGTCGGCTTTAGCATATTGAGAGAAATGTAATTAATGTAGATGTATAAATCTTCTTATAATAAACCAATGTGCAAAATGTTTTATTGTATTTCGTATAGCATAAGTAACATTTCCTATAAATATTCATTCATATTATAATACATGTATACTTTTATTATTTATAATAAAATATTGATAAGACGGATCAGTAGCGTATTTCCGATACTGGTCAGTTTTATTACATACCACCGCTATATTCGAGCTGCTCTGGAAATTTGTCGTCCGCGCTATATCTTGAAAAGCATAATACATACTTATGATATTCATAATGTTAATTAATACATATACAGTAATATCTCCATTTGCGTGAATTTACTTCAACGTTTTTTGAAAATTTTTTTAATTTTAAATCTTTTATTACACACTAGATGTCACGTGTTTCTGATTTCTAGATAATTTGACTTAAAAGACGCCAGATATCATGTAAGTACAACATCAAGTTTGTAGGTGAAGCTGCTAGTGCTAATGAAGGCACTGTAGAATTTGTGAAACTATTCAAAATACATATTGAAAATAGTGGCTCAGTGCTCTTAAAATGTTTAAGGCTGACGATGTGGGAGTTATTTTGAAAATATTTACTAAGTCAAACATTTATATTGAAGGAGGAAAAACAGCTCCCGGCTTTAAATCTTCTAAAGATAGACTCACGTTACTTCTCAGTAGAAATGCTAACAGTGATTGCTATACTCTGCTAATTTATGAATTCTGAAATACGTTAATCAGTCTTATCTGGCAGTTCACTGGAGATCTAACAAAAAAAATTGCGGATGACCACAATCTCGTTTGAAAATTGGTTTTGTAAAATCCTTTGCAGAGAAATGGAGGAATCAATGGTCTTTAAAATTTTGTTACTTATGAGCAATGCACCTAGTAATTCAGAAAACGTTAATCAGCTTAATTCTAGTGTAAAGATCAGACATGTACATACATTCATATACAGCTATATGTACAGACAAGACACAAACATACACAAATGTTTCACAAAACACATGAATGAAGAGAAGTTATGTAGACAATCTGAAGTCATACATTTAATACATATACCATTGAAGAGAAAAGTAAAAAAAAAAGCGAACCCTGTACTAGTTACCACTCATATCTTTTAATATTTACAATTACTGTAAGCACATTAATATTTTTTTGCATGTTTTTTTTAAATGAAATATATTTATCGATGAAATGCATAATTGCTTTTCACTTTATATGATATGAAAGATTGTTGTATAAAAATAAGTGAATTTGGGATGCGGAACAGATCCCTATTATACACATATTTTCCACGGCTCTCTTTGCGCGGCTTTCTTACTCGTTCTTTTTATGAATCAAATTAACCGTAAAAGGAGGGATTCCTGTATATATGTATATATATATCATAATCGTCCGACTAGTGTATATTATGCTGCATAACTTATTAAGTAATTTATATACATGGCATAGGGGCGTTCACGTACAACACTTTTGCTTTTTACAAATCAGTTTCCTGATAAAACGACGAATATTTTCAGAATCTGAATCAAAGTATGGATGACATTAAAACTTACATTATAGCAAAATCTCAACTGTGCGTATTCGGAAGCCTTACCTATCTTTATCTAAATGTAAACTCTTCATTTCTCGTTGCTGATAGCGTTTCTTCTTTTATTTTAAAATGCGAAAGAAATGAAAATGTACAAGGCCGGAAACAAATTCATCTTCTACATTTAAAATAACTTCCTTTCAGTGAATAATTCGCGGCTATATATTTCCTTTCTGTTATCAGGATCATCAGAATTTCCAGAATGGAAAGAGAATCAAACTTTCAGAAGGTTGTGTTAACATATCCATTCTTTTTTAATTTATTTTACACTTTCTTCTTACTGTTTTGTAATTGTTTCCAGAAACTCAATTTTATCTTGGATTCCTTTCTCTTCGTAATCTTTTATATTCAACATGATTTCCAATTTGTCTTAACATTTAATATGTTATATTTTTTCTTCAGAATGTTTTGTATTTTCGTGATGCTTCAAACGCGATTTATTGTTTGTCCTATATTCACACCCCGGGCATTTAAATCGTTTCATTTTCTCTTCAGAATGTTTCGCACCTATATGTCTTCTCAACAGCGTATTGTTGATTGTTCTGTAATCACATTGAGGACATTTAAACCGTTTCTCGTCAGAATGTTTGGCGTCTATATGTCCTTTCAAATTCGACTTGTTGCATGTTTTGTAATCACATTCAGGCCATTTAAATCATTTTTCTTTGGAATGTTTTGCATCTATATGTCTTTTTAATTGCGATTTATAGCTTGTTTTGTAATCACATTCAGGACATTTGAATCCTTTCTCTTCAGAATGTTTTGCATATATATGTGCTTTTAAATGTGAAACATTGTTTGTTTTGTAATCACATTCAGGACACTGAAATCGTTTCTCTTCAGAATGTTTTGCATTTATATGCCCTCTCAATACTGAATTGTTGCTTGTTTTGTAGTCACATTCAGGACATTTAAATCGTTTTTCTTCAGAATGTTTTGCATCTATATGTCTTCTCAATAATGAATTGTTGATTGTTTTGTAATTGCATTCCGAACATTTAAATCGTTTTTCTTCACAATGTTTTGCGTCTATATGTGCTTTCATATTCCATTTGCTGTTTGTTTTGTAATCACATTCTGGACATTTGAGTCGTTTCTCTTCAGAATGTTTTATATCTATATGTGCTTTGAAATGTGAAATGTTGCTTGTTTCGTAATCACATTTAGGACATTTAAATCGTTTCTTGTCAGAATGTTTTGTACCCGTATGTCCTCTAAATACCGAATTATTGCTCATTTTGTAATCACATTCAGAACATTTAAATCGTTTCTCTTTAGAATGTTTTGCATCTGTATGTGCTTTCAAATTCCAATTGTTCTTTGTTTTATAATCACATTCAGGACATTTAAAACGTTTCTCTCCAGAATGTTTTGCGCCTGAATGTGCTTTAAAATATGAATTATTGTTTGTTTTGTAATCACATTCAGAGCATTTAAATCGTTTCTCTTCAGAATATTTTGTATCTGTATGCCCTCTCAACAGGGAATTGTTGCTCGTTTTATAATCACATTCACAAGATTTAAATCGTTTCTCTTCTGAATGTTTTGCATCTACATGTTTTTTCAGATGCGAGTTATTGCTTGTTTTGTAATCACATTCTGAACATTTAAATCGTTTCTGTTCAGAATGTTTTGCATCTGTGTGTCTTCTCAAACTCGATTTATAGTTTGTTTCGTATCCGCATACAAAACATTGATAAATTTCTCTTTCTTCCACATTAATATGGTTGCTAATGACATGCACTTTAATACTTGCTTCCCAATTGAATTGTTTATGGTGTTTGTGCGTATTTGCTTCTTTTTGTTGATCAACCAAGACAGACGAGGGGTAAATCCTAGAAAAAATGTTAATGCGTTATGAACAAGTTTTGAAACTTAATAATAAATATTTAAAAGTAGCGTTAGTTGAATTTGTTAAGTATTCACAACTAATATTATATTCCGTAACTACTTTTGAATTATTTTTTTATATAACAATTTATGCCTTCACAACGCTGGCAGCCAATAAGTGCGACCGCCTCATGTACTGTCCAGTTATCTACTAGGTACTTTAAGTACAGCGCCCTGAACCTATAAAAATTCGTGAGGCCGACAAAAAATGTGAAGGAAATGGTCATATTAAATACGAAGCAAATGTAATCGACAACAGTAAAATAATAATTCTTTAATTGGTGTATGGCATGATTGTCATCATTATTTTAAACTGTCAGTAAAATAATTTATTAGTTCTGATTTTATTTAGAAACCGTTGTTATTGTTATTAGCAGTAAATTCTAAAGCAACGTTGGGTAAACTTCTACCTTTATCAGTGCTAAATAGCAAGAGTCTGCGTTCAATAAATAAATGTGTCATTAAAGCTATTGTTTTAGTTCCTTTATTGGTTGGAATAACGTGCTATTGTAAAAACGCATGATAAGGAAAGGATATAATAGTCAAGCCCAAATGTATAGAAACGGCTAAAAATTTTGATCAGATTCTCAAACCAACAATAGGGGATACTTAGTAAACTATAGTATTTCCCAGAAAGAACAGGTCAGGTAAACTTGAAATATTCACAATATAAAGAACACTTGTATTATATTTTACAATTTGTGAATTATTATTTCCCCTTGCGATTTATATTTACCTCAGATGATGATTTTTAATTGTAATACGAGCAAGTTTTGGAGAAAAATAAAATATAACAAAAACGATTTTGATTTATGTTGTAGTAATAACAGTGATCAATAAGGTTGATATATAACCCCTTTCCACAATTAACTATTTGTAAATTCTGTATACGCATTTCGACAACCAAGTTGTCATCATCAGCAGATAATTTCAAAGTGTCGCACCTGGTAAAACACGGCGAAAAAATTGTACGAAAAAACAAACTCCGTACGCGATCCGCACCGTTGAAAACCAAGATGTGCACTGTGTCTGTTTCACAAGATTTTTAAAAAATACTTTTACTTAAACTAACATGTACTACATTGAAAAAGGTTATTATGGTCAAGAAGTGTCTGTGTGATTTATGTGTGTTTTATGATATTGTTCCTCCTGTCTTTCAGTAGAGAAAGAGAGGGGTTTGCAAGGGCCCGGCGTCATTAAAGTTTACCACATGGCTTAAATTCTTTAAGATGTGCATGCTTTCATACGCGTCCAGTTCGCGATAATTGTACACGTTCTTTATCAAATGTAAACAATCCATATTAACACTGTGGTTATTTTCTAATACATGTCTCGCCATACCCGATTTTTCCGGTCGGTTGAATTTTATGTGCGAAAGGTTGTGACAAAAAATCTGAATAGTATTTTTAAAGATCGCGGGTTTAAAGTATGTTCCCGCCCCAATAATACCCTTAAAATGCTGTTAGGAAATGCAAAAGACAAAATTGAAGAGAATAAAAAATCGGGAATCTACCGAATTGAATGTTTAGAGTGCAATAGACAATACATCGGCCAAACTAAAAGATCGATCGAAACCAGGTATAAAGAACACCTTTCGCACATAAAATTCAACCGACCGGAAAAATCGGGTATGGCGAGACATGTATTAGAAAATAACCACAGTGTTAATATGGATTGTTTACATTTGATAAAGAACGTGTACAATTATCGCGAACTGGACGCGTATGAAAGCATGCACATCTTAAAGAATTTAAGCCATGTGGTAAACTTTAATGACGCCGGGCCCTTGCAAACCCCTCTCTTCTCTCTACTGAAAGACAGGAGGAACAATATCATAAAACACACATAAATCACACAGACACTTCTTGACCATAATAACCTTTTTCAATGTAGTGCATGTTAGTTTAAGTAAAAGTATTTTTTAAAAATCTTGTGAAACAGACACAGTGCACATCTTGGTTTTCAACGGTGCGGATCGCGTACGGAGTTTGTTTTTTCGTACAATTTTTTCGCCGTGTTTTACCAGGTGCGACACTTTGAAATTATCTGCTGATGATGACAACTTGGTTGTCGAAATGCGTATACAGAATTTACAAATAGTTAATTGTGGAAAGGGGTTATATATCAACCTTATTGATCAAGTCAATCAACCACAGGCTCCATCAAATTCAAGTAATAACAGTGCCTGTTTTTCTTATAAAATGCAAAAATATTCACATTCTCTAATAAGCTGATGTTTTGAATGCTTTTGAGTGTGTTTAGAAAGGAAAAATATTTTACACAAAAAATTACGCGCAAGTTTGCAGTGCTTTTTGATGAAAATTCACCTACTTCAGACCATGCAATGCCACAACACGTCCAGTGTCTACATTAATTAAAATTATGCGAATGGATTAGTGAGGTGGATGCGGATTTTGAACCAATTTTCTTAAGCCTAGGTGCCTATTTTTCATCATTGTTATCTTCGCTTTATCAATGTTTTCGTTAATCGAAGACGTTGAAGGTTGATCGGACGAATGCAAGTCTTCACCACTTCTCGACCTTCTTTTAAAGCATTGTAGCACTCGTGTGATCGTATTTCCGATAACGGTAAACTTTGTATGTTATATTTTTACCCATTTTAAAAATCAGAGACTAAGTTGCATAGGACAAAACCAATACCTCTAAAGGAATTGACTAACGGACTGACGAAAACTCCACGCTCCACAGTGTTTTCACGAAATTTTCAAATTAACAATTCCATGTTTTTATTTGACTAAATGTATATTAAATTAAATTTTTTTTTTATTGAATAGTTACATCATTACGACGAAATTTAAAGTTTTCACAATAATAATCTTACCTTGAATTTTTCTCTCGGCAATAGTCCTTGTGGTGTTCCAGATATTCCCTTTTCTCTACGTAGATGTTACAGAATGAACATTGTGTAATCTCTAAAAATGAACAAAAGCACATGAGCTAAATCCAAGTGTTATTTACTCTAATAATCTGAAGCATTAATTTATGAAATCCTGATTTTATCAAAACACAGTAGACTTTCTATATTATTATAGGAAGTGTATGCAGAATCTTCGAAATTTTATAAAGGAAATTAATCATTAATATATGGCTGTGAAAGTCACAAACAGATTAGAGAAAAGTTTAAGCACGGATTTCAGAAAATTTAATATTATTAAATTGTCGGAAAAGTAATGACGGATTTCTTCCGTATCTCATAGATCAATTAATTATAAACCCATATTCTTCAATAACCTTTTGCTATCTTTCGGGAGTTTCATAAATTCTCATTTATAAAAGGACTTATTTTTGTCGGCAAAACGCTTTATTTTAGAAGAGAACGAAACAAGTCTGAAGGTGCATGATCCGTCGAGTTTTCTGAGTGTACATGCCAATCAAGAGGCAATAATTTCTAACGGGCAAACTTTTGTGTGGTCTCGTGCAAGGAAATATCATTTCCTTACGATTAAATAACTCTGGACGGTCATAAATGATGGATTCGTTCAATCAAACTCTCCAATTTTCAACAGTACACACTACAGTTAATGGTTTTGTTCCTTGATAGAAGCACGACACTTTTAAAATCCAACCGCACTGAGAACATAATCTTCCTTTGATTAATGTCCAATAACGTTTAAGGCGAATCTTCAGGTCGGAGGTTGGAACCAAAATCATTTTGCAACATATTGTTGGAAACAATCCACTTCTCCTAAATAGTTATCAATCGTTTAAAAAAAAAAAGGAATGTTTTCCCCGTGTTTAAAAACCAGTTGTGTATAACTTTATTAGGAAGCAAAATATCGAATTTGCTAACATATCCTAGCTTTTTCGTGAGGTCGTGAATGGTAGAATGATGGTGCTTAATGTTTCTGCAATCTCTTGTGTTGTGTGCTGTTAGTTGGAATTGAAGAATGCCTTTAATTCGCTGTGAACAATCGCAGCGGACCTCCCGGATCGAGGAGTGTCGATAAAATTAAAATCACCAGCACGCCATTTCGCGAACTATTGTTGCTTGTACTGTCATCGTTGACTTTACACTTATCACAAGCTTGACGTGCGTGCCGTCCTTTAGAGAAGTATCAGAGTAAAATATTTGACTTTCGATTTTCAACTTTTTAACTTTTCACAAATCACTCAATTTTTTCCAAAATGAAGTTAGTCTGTTAGACTGTGAGCCTATTGACAGGTGTCGAAGAAGCTAGCAGTATGAATAAGCGAAATATCGATAGAAACTACAATACGGTCAAACCTGAAAAAACATTGTACTACAAGTGACATCAGCAGTGAAAGCCTACGTAATTTTATACTAATAATCTTATAAATAATAGCAAATATATATACCAAATAGACAAATACGAAACCCTCATTATGGGAGCATACTTACCTTCGATCGGAAGGTTTCCATTAATTCCATTAGAACAGACACTCTTGTGTTTCACCAAATATACATCCGAGTTGAATCCTAAACAACAAAAAGTGCAGGCAAATATATTTTTTACGTCTTCCAATGCATTTGGGACAAAATCAATTTCCACATCTTTATTTGGACTGACCCCAAATTCCTCACCAAAATACACCAACAGTTCTTCGCCTTCAGGAATTGCACGAGTACTGCGATAGTATAAATTGTTTTCTTGCTGGAATGGAACCAAGTTCTGTTCGGTTGGATTTCTAGTAGAATTGATGTATTGCATCCAATGTGGAAACTCTGTTTGATAATTTGGAATTACGAGTTTGCCCCCTTTTATTTTTAACGCGCCTTCACACATATTTATTCCCACGGCGGGACCAAATGTTACATCTTCTGGTATAATCTTTACAGTAAATATACTGACACAACCAAATAATTCTCTCCTTTCTAAAATACCTTTTGGTATTCCTCCCATTGTTTCTACATCTATGCTATCGATAATGTTTCTATTTAAAATGTGTACAAGCATTCTGCACTTGGTACAATAATCTTCATAAATATCAAAGCATTGTTTGCAATCTGTCAATTGATCAAAGGAGCATTAAAAATCTAAACACTTTAGTATTAATTATGGATTCAATTAGAAATAACTACATGGCTACAAGTTATCAAACGTTGCAAATTTTGGCCCAATTAAACAAGAATCTAAGACTCGGTTCAGGTAAATCATACTATATCTAAGGAAGTACATGTAAGTTGCATATTATTTGCTAAGACCTATATTTTTTAAAAGAAAAAAAGATTTGTTTTGTGCTTATTAAACACAATATTTTCTTGCATATAAAGTGCATTTAGTTTTTATTATCATAAAATCGACAATAAAATACAGACTATAATGAGTATTCTTAGAAATAAAGTTGTTATGACTGTGTATTTTGATAAAGTTGTTTTTTCAAAAGGTAGTTACGATGTTAGTTATATACTGGCACATTGAATACTATATATTTCAATTTGCTGTTTTTATATATTAGAAATAATTTACTTGAATACACACAAAAAATGTTTTTTTGAACAAAAATGTAACAGAACAGTTATGTGATGTTCGACAATTTCATAAAAACTAACAAGTGAATATATAGTAATACTTACACAACTGTTCATTATCGAATTCCATTTTTACATAATTTTTGGTTATCTTTTCACATTCTACTTTAACTTCCTGTATTAGAGTTTTGCATGTTTCAATTGATGTATCTTCCTTGTTGCTATTAACAAATTCTTTTACATCAACTGCCTCTTCTGAATATCGTTCATTAGTGGTAAACTCACCTTCTACTTTAACATTACAATTCATAGTATTTTCTATTTCCGGTGATAATAATTCTGTTTTGATATTATTCATCACTACAATATCTTCTTGTTTTATACTATTATCTACGGAGAATTTTATTTCAAATGAATTATTTTCAATATTTTGTGTACTAATGGTAGTTTCAGAAACGATTACTTTATCATCTCGATAATTGTCTGCTTCAAATTCTTGTATACTTCCGAAAAATGCTGGATAAGTCTCGTATTTCTCAACTTCTTTAAACATGATTAACGATTAAAGTTCAAACAATCATAAATAAAATTATTATAATAATAAAATTAATTCTTTTGTACCGGATTGTAAAATGGTAAGATAAAGTTTATTAAAAATTAATGAATGATGTTAAATGGAAAGTATTGGATGTCTGTACGGGGATAAAAGATGGCACAGTATACAGAAACTGTTGCCGGTAAATTAGAAAATCGCTTATTATAGTTAGTTGGTTATATACATATTGATAAGTGTGAATCTGAGTTTGAATCTTTGAACCTGTTTTTTAGGTAACAACTTTTATTACATCTTATTCAATGTACTAATAATGTATATGTAATAATATATGCATATTAATATTTTTAGAATTATTAAACAGGACAGCCAGGTAAACGTTGTTATGTTGCAAATTGTAATCAAGAATGGTTTGTACTTCATGAATTTCCAAATTCCGGTTTCAACACTGGATCCATCGAACGGAAAATTCTCAGTTGTTAAATGACCATTGAGGATAAACGAAATACATTTACCGGCTTCTGGGTTTCCGGGCTGGAACCGCGTCACTAGTATATCTGCCGACGTTTCGTACCCATTTGTATGGGTACGAAACGTCGGCAGATATACTAGTGACGCGGTTCCAGCCCGGAAACCCAGAAGCAGATAGCATGGACCACGACCGCGGAAGTCTACGTCTACGTACCAAATTAATACATTTACCATTTGTAGAAAGCTTTTTGAGGCACAATACCTAACATGAAACAATAGATTAACACCCAATGCTATACCAACACTTTATTTATGAGGCAAATAATCATTTGTAGCATAGTTAAGTGCACTATTTATAAATGCAATTACAATAAATATCGCTTTGTATAATTTAGAATCAGTTCACTGTGCTGCCACCAATAAAGAGAATATAAAACCGATCACCAATTGTATCTTAGATGATATTTAAAACGTGCCATCAACATCAAAATGTGCCGCAGAAACAGATATTGATTCAAGTAATATAATTGAAACAATAGTACAAAAAAGCTCTTGCTCCCATATTAAGAAGAAACGTATCAAATTGACAGGTAAAATATCTTTTTTGGAGTAGTTCTTTAATCATTTTATATGGGTCCTAAAAAATTCAGTTTCTATATCATTTGTTACACTTTAACGTTATTTTATGAGAAGAATATACATACAAATGATCACTTGCGTAAACGACTGCATTTTACTTAATTTGAAGTATTAAATTTCAGTCACCTAAAATGACTATTTCTCGAAATGACTGCATTTTTCTAGAACTGTTGCTGGTCATACAGTATATTTGTTTACAACCTCATTTAGAATATTCAAAAAGCAAGGATATGGTAGAAGGTTTTGTTGATTATGGCTGTAAATGCACTGTTGAAATTGCAGATTAATGATAGGTCTAGATGTTAAAGGGGGTTTTCAAGAAGTGGAAGCAACCCGTTACATACATTTTTTTTTGTAAATCAACAACACCTGTAGCAGATATCGTCAGTAATTTCAAAACTATAGTTAGAAAAATTATGGAAAGCAGTTTACAAATTATTGTGTCCATTTGTGATATGAGAATGATATTGAAAAAACACGTAGCTTAAAAATGTAACTTACCACAAAAATGAAACATAAACAGTTGTGAATGTAGTAGTTTGTGAACAATATTAATATTTTCCTTTATTATATAAAAATAAATTTAAAAAAGATTTCAATGGAAGTATGGTTGTACAAAAGTTACTTTTTAGGTAAATATGTACAACCTATCCAAAATTAGATTAAATATTATTAGAATAAAACAATGCAAAAATGTAATTAAACGTTTACAGGTTATGAAAAACGGCGGATATCTGACAATCATTTATCCATATTAAACTTGCCTGTTCAAGAGCCAATGAAATCTTAAAAATATGTACTATTTTGGCGCAATATTTGAATCACTCCTTATTCTGAGACAAGGTATATCACATGATAAACGCGATATGTTTAATGAAACGTTGCTTAGATTTTTTTTTCTGCACGTACATCTAATTGCATATATGTAAAGAAAAATGAAGAATTAAAAACAACCAAATCATTACATTTACAGAGATATACATTTATCTATACATTATTCATAAAATCGATAGATACTTATACATACATACATATCACCTCAATATTTACTTAAAAGTGAAATTAGACAGTGTCACGCGCAATTCTAGTAATTATAATAAAAATATGCTAGCTACTATGTAAACAACAAATACTACTGTGAAAACAGCATTTTCGCTACGTATATGTGAACTGAAGACTTTTTAAAAAGACTGATGAAGGCTAGCATATAAGTATAAATAATGAATATTAATCACAAAACAAGTTCTGTATACTGCACGTCAATGAAAGGTTAGTGACATAAACATAGAGTAGGAAAACTCACTAGAAATTACTAAACTGCTAATTTCAGATAGAAAAAAAGGAAGTAAGTACTGATATGGGGCGTGCGGAAAGTAGTAAAAGATTAGGTCAATCATTGTTGCTCACTCGTTATATACATATACATATATATATATATATATATATATTATATATTGTCATGAAATGGAGGTTTATTATAATAATTATTGTGAATAGTAAACCTATTAACTTGCATAAGAAACATTAAAGAAATAAATATTCAAAGTTTCATATAAAAATGTATATAAAATTTTTAAATTTAAAGTCGAGAATGATATTTAAAAAATATAAATGACTTTATAAAAATAATACAATGATAATCAACTGAGTTTAATGGAAATTCTAATAATACAAAAATGATGCTTTACTGTCTTTGATCTAACTCTACTGTCTTAGGGATGATCATTCAGGCCAGAGTTTAGATTAAATTAACAAGTCATGCTCTTAAAATGAACAATTGTAATTGCATATAAAACTAGTATACATCACCGTTTACAATGAAATAAAAACAAACCAGTTAAGCTTATATTATTATTGTTATTATAACAACTTTTTTTGAGGTTATTTTTTTTTTCCAGGTAGATAAATGATACAATAATTGTTGTGTATGTGTAAAACAAACTTTCATAGTTGATTCTTGATAACGTCAAAAATATTCACATGATTTGGACACATTTAGTCTACTTCGACTCGACTTCTTTATGGTATGTTCGAGCTAGGACTGTGCCCTTTTGCTCTCAATCTTCGTCGTGATTAATCTTCACATTGACGTTTGAGCTACTCCGATATCTAATCGTTTTCTTCGCTGTCTATTTCCATCGCTGGCCTTCTGTATCTTTGGTGTGGAATTTAGTCTATTTGTTTGCGGTACAGAGTATATATGGTTCATCATTTTTAGGTAATTTTACTTAGAGACGCCAGATGTCGTATAGGTACATAAATATTCTATTTACATATTTCGGAGATCTTTCCCGAACTTGTGTGCGTTGTATTCTAGTATGTATAAATTGTATTATTGTGTAGTAAACTTAGGCACTATATCAAAGCTGATACTTTATACATGTGACTATATTGAGAAAGAATAGCATCATCAAGTGTCATCAAATAAAATAATTAAAAATGAACATGAAGTCAATTAAATTTAGAAATGCAATTAAAAATTATACAGATGTTAGATAAAGGTTTAAAAATTAATGGAGTTGCTCGTTTGCATAACTTAAATGAATTTACAATTTATACAATTAAAATTTGAAACAAAATTACCAACAAATTCTTAGATAAAGAAATATATGAGAGACTGTTATGGTGAAAATGGAAAAGTTATTAATTCAATGGATACAGGATAATAACGAAAAGAACATCGGCATGGATAAACATATTATTCAAATAAAAGCCTTGTCAATTTTTAATCATTTAAATATAGAAAATGATGAATTGTAAAATAAAGGAATAGATGAAGAGAAGATTAAAGGGAAGTCTTTATCTTTTATTGCTAGCAAAGACTGGTTCGACAAAAAAAAAAGATACAATCTACACATCAATTTTATAAGTGAAGCTGCTAGTGCTAATAAAGAAGGCGCCGCAGAATTTTTGGAACGATTCAAAATCTCGAAAGTAGTGGTTATAGTTTTCTTAAGGTGTTTAACGCCTATGAAGCAACCTTGTTTCAAGACTGTTTTTACAAGACCTTCCTTCCAGAAGATGAAGAATACTTCCGTCCTCGAAAAATCACCTCTAAAATTTTGTTACTTATAGATAATACAGTTAGTCATTCAGAAAACAAAAAACCAACTAATTCCCATTTAAAGATAACGTTCGTACCGCCTAATACACTGCATTAATTCAACCTATGGAGCACGGTGTGACGGCAAATTTTAAGACACCTGAAATACATTTTCAAACAAACGTTTAATGACCCAGAGAAGGAAAAACAAATGACATTATGCGACTTTTAGCGAAATTACAATGTCGCTGATGCTAACTGAAAGCATTAGTAAAGTTTGTAAAGATTTAAAGAACACTATGAATGCTGTAAGAATATTTGACCGGACTGTATTTATACAAATACTCGCGTTTTATTAGAAATAGCTAACGAGTATGTTACTGAGATAGTGGTAATAGGACAACTAATAGAAGACGCACGATTTAGTGATTTGAATGCAACTAATATAGAAGTCCTAAAATCACATAATGCTGAATTTTTAATTAATGATCTTATTGAATTAAATCAAGAGGGATGAGGAGAGATGGTAATATAAAAGAAGCGTTTTCTCCTCTTAATATCGAAAATATTATACAGTCTATATCTATGGTACAAATAGCTATTGATTTTTATTGAAAAAGTAGATACGGATAGCAAAAGAAGTGTCTCCATTTCTATGGCAGGTTATACAACATACAAACTTACATTAAAAGAAAAGCAGCTACTTAGCAAGCATCTAATTATAGACAAATTTCTATTGCCATCGACCTCCACAGATGTAAACGCTATTCTGTAAGAACAACTCTGTTTATTATTAGCTTTGTCATAGATATACATACTATACTAAAAGTACATTTTTTGTTATAAACAATCACTTACACATATAGACATAAACTTGAAAGCTTTTCATATAAAGAATGTGCGAATGCGACAGATCCTTATTATGCGCATGCTTTCCTCTCCTCTATTTAAGCGTTCTTTTTGTGGAACCAATTAACCATGTTCAAGGAGGGAATTCCTGCTTGTTATGTTGCATAACTTATTATGTATTTTGTATGCATGGCATAGAGATGTTCATGTACAACAAAAATGTTTTATAAAAATCACACCATTTCCTAATTAAACGACGAATATTTTCAGAATCTGCACAAAATATGGATTACATTTAAATTTAAATTATAGCAAAAATTGACCCTGCATATTTGGAATTCTTACCTATCTCTATCTAAACCTAACTTTGCAAGTATGTTCTCAGTGCTGACAGTTTTTCTGTTCCTTTTTTATTTTAAAATGCGAAAGAAATGAAAATAAGGAAACTAAATTAATCTTCTATATTTAAAATAACTTCTTTTCAGTGACTAATTCACGGGTATATATGTATATAAATATATGTTCTGTTATCAGGCTCGTCAGAAGTTCCAGAATGGAATGGAGACCAAACTGTCATATTCTTGTTTTATGTAGCATTTACTTCTTCTGAAATTTCAGTCGATTTACTCCCCTTCTACTGTTTGCAATTCTTTCTGGAAATTCGATTTTCTCTTGGATTCGTTTCTCTTCGCAATGTTTTATGTTTGATGTGATTTCCAATTTGTTTTGAACTCACACACGGAGCATTTAAAACATTACATTTTTTCGTCAGAAAGTTTTATATTTCTACGTCGCTTCAAGCGCGATTTATTGTTTGTCCTATATTCCGGGCATTTAAATTGTTTCACTTCTCTTCAGAATGTTTCGCACCTATATGTCTTCTCAATAGCGTATTGTTGATTGTTCTGTAATCACATTCAGGACATTTAATCCGTTTCTCGTCAGTATGTCTAGCATCCACATGTCCTTTCAAATTCGACTTGATGCTTGTTTTGTAATCACACTGAGAACATTTAAACCGTTTCTCTTCAGAATGCTTTGCACTTACATGTCCTCTCAATGCCGAATTGTAGCTTGTTTTGTAATCACATTCAGGACATTTAAGTCGCTTTTCTTTAGAGTGTTTTGCACCTATATGGGCTTTAATATTCGAATTATAGTTTGTTTTGTAATCACATTCAGGACATTTAAATCGTTTCTCTTCAGAATGTTTTGCACCTATATGTTCTTTCAAATTCGACTTGATGCTTGTTTTGTAATCACACTGAGAACATTTAAACCGTTTCTCTTCAGAATGCTTTGCACTTACATGTCCTCTCAATGCCGAATTGTAGCTTGTTTTGTAATCACATTCGGGACATTTAAATCGTTTCTCTTCAGAATGTTTTGCATCTATATGTGTTCTCAATAGTGAATTGCTGATAGTCTTGTAATCACATTCAGGACATTTAAATCGTTTCTCTTCACAATGTTTTGCGTCAATATGTGCTTTCAAATTCTGTTTGCTGTTTGTTTTGTAATCACATTCAGGACAATTAAGTCGTTTCTCGTCAGAATGTTTTGTATGTATATGTTCCCTCAATATGGAATTGTTGATTGTTTTGTAATCACATTCAGAACATTTAAACCGTTTCTCGTCAGAATGTCTGGCATCTATATGTCCTTTCAAATTCGACTTGATACTTGTTTTGTAATCACATTGAGAACATTTAAACCGTTTCTCTTCAGAATGTTTTGCAACCACATGTCTTTCCAATTGCGATTTGTAACTTGTTTTATAATCACATTCAGGACATTCAAATCCTTCCCCTTCAGAATGTTTTACATATATATGCGCTTTTAAATGGGAAATATTGTTCGTTTTGTAATCACACTGAGAACATTTAAATCGTTTCTCTTCAGAATGTTTTGCAATTAAGTGTTTTTTTAAATTCCAGTTTTCGTTTGTAGTATATTCACATTCAGAACATTGAAATCGCTTCTGTTCAGAATGCTTTCCATTTATATGTCTTTTGTAATGCGAAGTGTTGCTTGTTTTGTAGTCACATTCAGGACATTGAAATCGTTTCTCTTCAGAATGTTTTGCATTTACGTGCTTTTTCAATACCGAATTGTTGCTTGTTTTGTAATCACATTCAGGACATTTAAATCGTTTGTCTTCAGAATGCTTTGCATCTATATGTGTTTTCAAATGCCATTTATTGTTTGTCTTATGTTCACATTCAGGACATTTAAATCGTTTCTCTTCAGAATGTTTTGCATCTGTATGTGCTTTTAAATTCCATTTGTTGTTGGTTTTGTAATCACATTCAGGACATTTAAATCGTTTCTCTTCAGAATGTTTTGCATCTGTGTGCCTTTTCAAAATCGATTTATAGTTTGTTTCGTACCCACATACAAAACATTGATAAATTTCTTTTTCTTCCACGTTAATGTGGTTACTAATGACGTGCCCTTTAACTTTTGCTTTCCAATTGAGTAGTTTGTGGCGTCTGTGCGCATTTGCTTCTTTTTGTTGAGCAACCAAGACATATAATGGGTAAATCCTAGAAAAGAAAAAATAAATACATTATGAACAAGTTTTGAAATATATACAAATATTATTATATATATAATATTTTTTTATACAACAACAATAAGCTGTGCTTTTACATCCTTCAACAACTGCTCCGAGGACAGGGTCTAGGTACTTTAGCCACAGCGCCCAGAACCTATGAGAATTTGTGAGACCGACGAGAAAATATTGAAATATTATATGTAAAACAAATATTAGTATTAGGTATACCGGAAAGTTCTGTCCTTTCCGGTTATAAGTTTCAACAAGTATGCGCATATTTGGCTCTTTCTTTTTATCACTGAATGTATACATACTGATCTAGCAAATGAACTAAAACGAAGATGTTTCATGTTAGTATTGAGTAGGACGTGATCGTGTACCCATGACTACTTATAAAGTTCATTTACGCCACTGTTTTTTGTATGAATTCCAACAAGAAAGAAATGCTACAGAAACGTGTAGAAATTTGTTAAAAGTGTTTAATGTGTACTTTTATCAAACACTTTCAATAAATTTCTAAAGACTACTGATAAGACATGCATATGATGGTTCGAAAAATTTCAAATAGGTGATTTCGACCCAAGTCACGCTCTGGGTGACTATCTTTGATCGATGACGATACTGTCAAGATCATATTAGAGAAAAATCCTTTTTTTACAGCAACGAAGATTGCGGAAAGGCTTGATTCAGCTCAGCAAACCACTTCAGACAATATTCGGAAACTAGGATTTGTGTGGAAATGTTCGAGATGGGTGCCACATGAGTTAAGTGAGAAGAATTTGAATGATTGAATTACCATATGCACATCCCTTCTTGGACCGAATAATGAAAAGTGGATTATCTATGAAAACGTCGTAAGAAAAAGAGCATATTGTCAATCCGTAAAACCTGCCCTCTTTACCTCTAAACCGAAGTTGAGCCAGGGTAAGAGAATGTTGTGTATATAGTGGGACATTCGAGGATCAATACATTTTGAGCTGTTGAAATCGAACGAAAAGCTAAATTTGGAGCGGAACTCTCAACATTGGATAATTTAAAACCAGCACTCCAAGAAAAGAGGCCGGCGATGTTCAATAGAAAGAACATCATACTGCTTCATGATAATGCCAAGCTGAATACTGCTATGAAGATTCGTCAGAAACTCGCAAATATAGGCTGGGAAATTCCGGCGCATCCACCATACTCGCCGGATTTGGCACCCTCCGATTGTCACTTGTTTCTGTCCTTACAAAATTTTTTACAGGGCAAGAAATTCAAAAACGAAAGATATCGGACAAGCACTGATTCAATTTTTCGCCTTTGGGCTGACAAGAAATCATAAATAATGATGGAAATTATATTATTCAAGTTTATTTAAGGTATGACAAATTTATTATCTTGTTTTATTCTAAAAATAGAGAGAACTTTCCGGTAGAAGCGATGTGTGTGCGTGCGTATGCACTTGACATTTGCTATACACTAATGTATAAAATTGCTTTAAAAAATCTTCTACATTGTAGAACTCTTGCTCTATTAACCAAAACTTAAAAATTCTTTTAAATCGGGCCAATGGCAACCTCTTGACTTGAAGCAGTGTATGATTGTATATTTTCACAAAATGATTTAGAACATTTTTTGAATTTTATTTAAATGCGTTTGTGGTAGTACAAGATGTATAATTAGAAGATTTCGCGTAGCTGTGTGATTTGTTTCGTATTTTTTAAAAAATTCTTTGTAGTTAACTTTCATGTGTAACTTGCACTGATGTATATAAATTGAGGGTATTGTTAGTATTTTGGCAGATCGAAACACACTCACACAACTGTTGGTTTCATACCATATATGGCTCTCATACATGACTTTTGAGTGATAAATATCCTCCGCCAGTCGATGGAATTACCCTAGAACACCTCACCATACTGTAGCCTTGAATGTACATAGGCGAACACAAGAGTGGAGCAACTGCATTAACGCTGCAACACGCAAGCAGTAGCAGAACCGGGACAGTTTTTCAGATAGTTCTTTGGTGTAAGGCTTCCAGGATCGCCTAGCGTCAACCGTAAGACCAAAAAATGGTGCGTCGATATTTTTACCCATTTTAAGAATGGGAAAGTATACTTGAATAACCTAACAAAACCAATAGCTCTAAACGAATTGGCTGACGGACCGACGAAAACTCTACGCCCCAAAGGTGTTTTTATAATTTTTACGCAAATTTCACAAATAACAGTTCCATGTATTTATTTGCTTAAATATATTTTAAATCAAATTACGTTTGAAATATAGTAGCATATATCATTACAAACGATAAAATTTAAAATTCGATAGTTTTAACAATAACACGTTTTTATGCAGAATAACTAAAAGCTGATCTTACCTTGAAATTTTCTCCTGGCAATAGTCCTTGTGGTGTTCCAGATATTCTGTTTTCTCCAAGTAGATGTTACAGGATGAACATTGCGTAATCTCTAAAAATGAATAAAAACACGAGCTAAATCCTAGTGTTATTCACCCAAATAATCTGAAACATTAATTCATGCAATTCCGATTTAATCAAAACGCAAGTGAACTTTTTATATTACCATATGAAGTATTGGGTTGGCAACTAAGTACTTTCGGTTTTGTAGTATAAAATGAAACACTTTTTTTTTAAACAAAGAATAGTTTTTAATCAATTATATATTTTCCATTTTGCTCAATGACCCTTTGCCATCTTTCTTTCAGCTGCATAATTCCGCGCTCATAAAATTTCTGGTCCTTATCAGCAAAAAAGTGAACCAGGTGCGAGTGAAGGTCATCGTCATTTGTGAAAGTTTTACCATTCAAAGAATTCTGCAAACTTCGAAATAAATGGTAATCAGATGGTGCTAGATCAGGGCTGTATGGGGGATGTGGCATCACTTCCCAGCCAAGCTCCAATAGTTTCCCACGAGTTGCCAAAGATGTGTGAGGCCTTGCATTATCTTGGTGGAAAACTACATCTTTCCGATTTGACAATTCTGGCCGTTTTTCTTTGATTGCTTCATTCAGTTTTATTAATTGTTGACAGTAAACATCAGAATTGATTGCTTGGTTCCTTGGAAGCAGCTCAAAAAACACAACACCTTTGTAATCCCACCAAACTGACAGCATGACCTTTTTTGGATGCAATTCAGCTTTCGATGTGGTTTGAGCTGGTTTATCGTGTTTTCTCCATGATCGTTTTCGAACTATGTTACTGTACAGGACCCATTTTTCATCACCAGTAATGATTCTTTTTAAGAAAGGGTCGGTTTCATTTCGTCTAAGGTGCATATCGCAAAAGTTGATTCTTTGTGTTAAATGAATTTCTTTCAATTCGTGAGTTACCCAAATATCAAGCTTCTTAACTAGCCCAAGACATTTTAAATGTTTTTCAATTGTTGTGTGCGATACATGTAGCCTCTCCGCAACCTGTCGAACAGTTATATGACGATCCTCTTCAATTATGACTTTGATTTGGTCATCATCAACTTCAGCAGGCCGACCAGAACGTTGCTCATCTTTGAGGGAAAATCTCCAGAACGGAATTTTTTATAGCAATTCTGGCACGTGCGCTCTGTTAAGCAATTAGCACCATAAACTTCACATATCTTTTTGTGAGCCGCAGCAGCTTTCTCTCCTTTACGAAAATAAAATAGTAAAATATGTCGAAAATGTTCGTTTCTGCACTACTTGCTTCTGAAGTTACGTCAATGTGACTAGTATCACGCGACAAACTGTAAAGTACAGCACTAACATACGTTATACAAAAAATAAAGCAGCGCTCTCTATCAGTAAAAACCGAAAGTACTTAGTTGCCAACCCTATACATGCAGTCTTCAAATTCTGATAAAAAAAATTAGTCATTAATATTTGACTGAGCAAGTTATAAAGAGATTACAGGAAACTTTAAGCATTTATTTCGAAAAGTTAGCACACAAATATTATTGGGTTGTCGGAAAAAGTCATGTCGTTTTTTTTTGTGTTTCTAAGTTTAAAACAACCAACACATTTCGCGAGCATTTGTTGGCATTGACATTCTCATACTGTCACAGTAAAATTTATGCTAATTTTCACAAACTTGATACGTGTTCTGTTCTTTATAGAAGCAAGAGAGGAAAATATGACTGCTTTGATTTTCAATTTTCAACTTTTTATAAAATTTTAAATACAAATTACTCATTATTTTCTAAATTGCGGTTAGTATGTTAGACTGAGAGTTTAATAGCAGATCCTGAAAGAGCTGACAGTATGAACAGCAAAACATCGATAGAAACTTTAACACGGCATAATCTGCAAGAAGAGTGTACTATAAATAACACCAGACATGAGAGCCTACATAAATGTGTACTAATAATCTTATGAATGATACTACAACATACATGTGCAAGACAAAAACCATTATGAAACTCCCATTATAAGGGCATACTCACCTTCAATTAGAAATTTTCCATTAATTCTACTAGAACAGATGCTCTTGTGTTTAACCAAATATACCTCTGAGTTGAATCCCAAACAGCAAAAAGTGCAGGCAAATACATTTTTAACGTCTTCCTCAACATTTGGGATGAAATTAATTTCCACATCTTCATTCAAACTGGCCCCGAATTGTTCCCCAAAATACACTAATAGTTCTTCACCTTCAAGAATTTCACGAGTACTGCGATAATATAAATTATTTTCTTGTTGAAATGGTACCAGGTTCTGTTCAGATGGATTTCTAGTAGAATTGATGTATTGCATCCAATGTGGATGATAATCTGGAATTATCAGTTTTCCTGCTTTGATTTTCAATGAGTCTTCAGAAATATTTATTCCCATAAATGGACCAAATGTTACACCTTCTGGTATAATCTTTACAGTAAATATTCCAAAACATCCAAACAATTCTCTCCTTTCTAGAATACCTTTTGGTATTCCTTCTATTGCCTCTACGTCCATACTACTAATAACGTTTCTATTTAAAATGTGTACAAGCATTCTACACCTGGTACAATAATCATCATACATTTCAAAGCATTGTTCACAATCTGTTGATTGATTAAAAGAGCATTAACAATCTAAACACTTCAATATAAATTATAGACTAAATTAGAAACAATTACAAGGCAGGAGATAACAGTTGTTTACAGTTGTAAATTGTGACCAAACTAAATATAAATGTAAAACATTCAAGTATTTCTAGTTTTAATAATATAAAATTAACAACAAAATATGAGTTACACTAGTGATCTTAGAAAATGAAATCATTGTGGCTATATATTTTTATAAAACTATTTTCTCCAAGATATTTAAGATGTTAGTTATTTACACTATAATCTATACAGCATATATTATATAATTTAATTTATAAATATAATATGAATAAATTACTTGAAGTCACACAAAAAAAAGGGGTTTTGTTGAACATAAATACATCCGAGCAGTTATGTGATGTTCGGCAGTTTCAGAAAAACTGACAATTGAATATAATACTTACACAATTGTTCGTTATCAAATTCATTTTTTACATAATCTGAGGTGACATTTTCTACTTTAACTTCATTTAATAGTGTCTTGCATATTTCTATAGGTGTACCTCCCTTGTTGCTATTATTAACACATTCTTTTATATTAACTGTATCTTCTGAATATTGTGCATTAGTAGTAAATTCACCTTCTATTTTAACATGACAATTCGTACTATTTTCTATTTCAGGAGATAGCAATTCTGTTTTGATATCCATAACCACAATATCTTCTTGTTTTATATTATTATTGATGGAGGATTTTAATTGAAATAAATTACTTTCAGAATTTTGTGTACTAATAGTAGTTTCAGAAACTATTACTTTATCATCTCGATAATCGTTTACTTCGTGTATTTTTCGTAAAAATGTTGGATAAATCTCGTATTTCTCAACTTCTTTAGACATAATTAACTGCTGAAGTTTAAATAATCATAAAGAAAATTATTAAACAGACAAAATTAATTTTTTAGCCAAGAATTATGAAACGGCAGAATAAAATTGCTGCTATACTTGGAATATTATAACTTATAGCAAAATCATGTAAATTATTCGTGGCGACATCTACTCATAGTGAAGTTGGATGAAACTACGCTATTGTTCAACATGAAAAACTGCAATTATCATAATTTACAGAAACGTAATATTTAATAGCCTTTTGAAAATGAGAATCTTCAAAAAAGTATTCCCTATATGACAAATCACCATCTAGTTAAAGTAATGTTAATGTTCTCATATACTTTTAAAGATAACCACTTATTATGGTTTCCATATTTAATTTCAAGCTTAAAGAGATCCTAATTGATTAATATTTCAAATTGGGAAATGATGTAAATGTAAGCGAATTTTTTAAAGTTATTCCTTTGTAACTATGTCAGTAATTCCTAAAGCATACGCCAAGGAGGAAACATTTGGATTAACTTTTTTTTAATCTTAAATATGTGTTGTGTATAGTTTTACAAACGAAAAAAATAGTTAAAATGGGCGAGATGATTTACCAGGTTGTTACACAGCTATTTGAAGGAGAGCATGCTGCAGTTGTTTTGGGACGGAGAGATGTCTGGTGTATTGACGAACGGATATGGAGTGCCACAAAGTTCCGAGCCTGGACCAATTCTTTATATTGTTTACAACGACCCTCCAGCAAATGTAAATCGCTTTGGGACCTATTAATATGCCGATGACGCTTCCTTTTCAGGCAGCAATTTAACTGTGGAGTTGCTGCTGAAACAAGTGAATGGTTCAAGGTGAATACATTGAAGATGAATACTATTCACCGAATAAGAAAAGTAGCAGGTCATCAGACTGCAAGACTAGCGTACTTTAGCAAATTTCATAGCACGTTCACTTATGAGATTCTGCTCCGGGGGCCTGAAAAGTTTTTCAACAAGTAAAAGCACTTAGAGCTATAAAGGGTTTCAGCAATACAAGTAGTTACAGAAATTTATTTAAAACTTTAGACACTCATCCTTCCTTCATGTTATGTACTTGCTTGCCTGCAATATATTCATGCAACCTCGAATTTCCAGACGAACACCGATCTACATATCGTTACAAAACTTGATAATCCTGTACCATCGTATAATGACATCATACCAGACAAAGTACACTACAGTAAAATTCTACAATAAGATATAAATAAATATAAAATTTAAAACTGCTGTTACCAATTTCCGAAAAACCAAAGTAATATATGCTCCAGGATTAATATAATATAGAGGCAAGGTCAAGGAGTTTCAGCAGTTGATCTGAGTTTTGTTTGTCAATCTTCTATTTCATAGTGTGATTTTTTGCTTTTATATGTATATGTATATATACATGTATATGCACATACACAAATCTATTTTCATCTTATATTTTCAATTTTACTTTGTTGACGATTTCAAATTTTTTGTACAACTCTTTACATTGTATAATCTCTTTGAATAATAAATGAATCTGAACATACAAAAGAGATAGGCGAGTGCAATAACAAATTCCTCCTAGACTGGTTGATCTAAAATCTATTCAATTTTGAGAGAAGTTGATCGTATGCCAATTTGATCATGTAGAAGTTTATAAAGAAGAGTTGGGCCAGTATTATATCGTTTACTTTAAATGACACCAAAGGAAAAATCCGCCAGTTAATCGCTCTAAGGCAAAATAAAAGTTTTCTGTGATATAATTGTTATGAGATGTATTAAAATATATTCACTGGTTATAGTTTATGTATTTAGGATACTATATATATAACAATTTATTTACATTAATCAAGTACCATGTTTGTCTTAAGGATGATCTAGTCTGTCTCTTCTGTCTAGGTTCTTATCTTTCTATCACGCGCACTACTTTTTTTTAGTTAGGATAGTCTATGAGGGTGATTAAAATAAAAATAAAATACCACATAATATACGAGGCGTGTTTTTTAAGGAGGATTGTTTTGTTGTATACACAAATAGGTGGTGCGTGTGCTAGAACGAGTGCTTGGGTCGTATCCCGTAGTATTGGACTTTTTTGGCAGAGAAGTTTTGGACAACCCCGACCAAGGACGAGGAAAAACGCCGAGCGATTTCAATCTTTTCCGCTATTTCAAACATCATCTCGGCGGCAACCACTACAACGATGACGATGGCGTGAAAACGGCCGTGACCTCTTGGTTATCGGAGCAGGCGGTTTCTATGATGAGGGTATTCAAAATCTAGTTGTAAGGTTCGATAAGTGTTTAAAAAAACTTGGCGGCTATGTTGCAAAGTAGAGAAATGTATGAAGAATATGAAAATAAATTTGGTTTTTGAAAATTTTCTTCTTATTTTCAAACGGCCCTTACTTAAAAAACACGCCTCATAAAAATATAAAATAATATATAGTCCGTAACAATAACACTGATACGTTTATTTGCCCAGTGGTATAATCCAATAACAGGACAAAATTAAATATTATTAATACACACACATTTAACAAAAGATGTAAAATTAAGGAAAACCCTTATAAATACTATAACTGAAAAACAATAAACAATAAATTAATCAACTAAACTCATGTTTAAAGTCACTACAGCAACTATACTGAAGCAAATTATAGTAGGAAGTGTTCCATTCCAGATACGTTCCATTTTACTTGAATAACACAAACTCAAGAAATTTGTGTTGAATCCGATCAATGAAAAACTGTTGTAATGTATAGTAGGGTTGCCAGATTACTGATGCAAATTCAAGTTTGTTTCTGTTATCAGGATTGTCAGAATTTCCATAGTAGAAAGAAGACCACACTGTCAAAATATTGAGTTAATAATCAACATTTCTAATTTAGTAATTAAGACAGTTTTAATCTTAATTTAAATAAATGCTAATATTTGTAAGGTATCTAATATTCAGTTGGAAAACCCTTATTATTAAATACCCCTTGATATCGCTTGTTCATGAATTCTACAAGTGTTGTACAGAGCTCTGCTGGAATCGAATACCAAGCCAGTTCATTTGCTTCATAAAGTTTATCTAAACTTGGGTGGTGGTAGTCACTGACCGTCTTCTTTACTTCATACCACAAATTCTCAATTGGAATGAGATCGGGGCTACACGATAACCAGCCAATAACCGATTTATAATTAATCATTTTGACGTCTTTAACGATCCTCGCAGCATGTTTTGGATCGTTATCATTAACTGGTTTCCAGGTAATAGGCAAATTTTCGCCTGTGTAAGGTACAAGAACATTTTCCAATTTACTGTTGATCCATCATGCCTTTTTTTCGGTAAATCGAAAAACATACCATCACATTTTCTCCTCCGTGTTTGATAGTTATTGTGGATTTAGGATTTCGGTAACTTCTTGGAGGCCTGCAAACATACAGTTTTCCGTAGGAACCACAACGGTTTACTTTTGCCTCGTCCGTAAACGACACATTTTTCCACATTTAAACATACCATCACATTTTCTCCTCCGTATTTGATAGTTATTGTGGATTTAGGATTCCAGTAACTTCTTGAAGGCCTGCAAACATACAGTTTTCCGTAGAAACCACAACGGTTTAGTCTTGTTTCGTCCGTAAACGACACATTTTTCCATCGATTAATTGTTCACCTAATGTATTTTTTAGTAAATTCGGCACGACGCTTACGGTTTCCTTTACAAACCATGGGTTTTCCTGCCAAATAAATTAGCTTCATTCAAACATTTTCAGGTTGTATGGACTGAAAGCGGGCTTTGTCAATTTTCAAACAATTCCTTATGGATGTCGACAGCTGTCTTTTTTGACCTGTCTGCGAATTATCAGAGCACCTTGATCGTCGTAATCAAGATGCTCTGATGATTTCTTTCATTTCTTTTTCCTTATAATATGTTCTATCGTCCCATTTCTTCTGAACTATTGTATATGTCTGTCTACCATATTTAAAATAATACAGCGCACCTCTGGATTATTTTCTTTCCAATATAAAGTTTACTTATAAACTGTATCTCTACTAACTATAGTATGAACGCTTGTACCACTCTTTTATTAATAAATTTACTTTAGTCACTATTTTACCACTGCCACTCAGTACGTCTTGATAAATTAAGTGTTGTTAAGGTTATGTCTGTATAATTATATACTAAAAAACGGGGATTCTCCCGTTTCTAAGTTTACAGCTGGGTATAGGGACAGGAATACATTATTACTTGATGCAGTATAAAATATTAGTTCTACTTGTTAAAAAAGGCGGTGTAATACTGAACAGTATTCAGAAAAATGTCACTTTATTTTGTGCAAACGTAACGTTACTGATTATATACTTACAACTGTATATCTACTTTTGCTTTATTTGTTTTATACTTATTCCTTTCAATATATAAGTCAATTTATTCCTCTTTCTTTTGTTTTGCAATTATTTCTCGAAATCCGATTTTTTCATAAATTTGTTTCTCTTCAAAGAGTTCTATATTTACATGTTTTTTAAGACATGATTTCCAAATTGTCTTGAACTCACACTTTTGGGCATTTAAATCATTTCACTTCGTCATCAGAACGTTTTGCATCTATACGTCTTCTCAATAGGGTACTGTTGATTGTTTCGCAATCACATTCAGGGCACTTAAATCGTTTCTTTTCAGAATGTCTTGCACCTACATATATGTGTTCTCAATAGCGAATTGTTGCTCGTCCTGTAATTACGTTTAGCACATTTAAATCGTTTCGTTATGTGTCCTCTCAATACCTAATTGTCGCTTGGTTTAAAATCACTTTCGCGACATTTAAATCGTTTCTCCTCAGAATGTTTTGCATCTACATCTGCTTTGAAATGCGAGTTCTTGCTTGTTTTATAATCACATTCAGAACATTTAAATCGTTTCTCTTCAGAATGTTTTGCGTTTACATGTGCTTTCAAATTCCAATTGTTGTTTGTTTTGTAACCACATTTAAGACATTTAAATCGTTTCTCCTCAGAATGTTTTGCGTCTATGTGATTTAAAATGCGAATTGTTGCATGTTTTATAGTCACATTCAGAGCATTTATATCGTTTCTCATTAGTGTTTTGCGTTTATATGTCTTTTCAACAGCGATTTGTAGCTCGTTTTGTAATCACATTCAGGACATTTAAATCGTTTTTCATCCGAATGTTTCGCACCTATATGTGCTTTGAAATTGGATTTGTTGCTTGTTTTGTAATCACATTCAGGACATTTAAATCGTTTCTGTTCAGAATGTTTTGCATCTGCATGTCTTTTCAATTGCGAATTGTCGCTTGTTTTGTAGTCACATTCAGAACATTTAAATCGTTTTTCTTCAGAATGCTTTGCACCTATATGTCTTCTCAATCGTGATTTGTAACTTGTTTTGTAGTCACATTCATGGCATTTAAATCGTTTCTCGTCAGAATGTTTGGCATTTATATGTCCTTTCAATGCCGAATTGTTGCTTGTTTTGTAATCACATTCAGGACATTTAAATCGTTTCTCATCAGAATGTCTTGCATCTGTATGTGCTCTCAAATTCCAATTGTTGTTTGTTTTGTAATCACATTCAGGACATTTAAATCGTTTCTCTTCAGAATGTCTTGCATCTGTATGTGCTCTCAAATTCCAATTGTTGTTTGTTTTGTAATCACATTCAGGACATTTAAATCGTTTCTCCTCGGAATGTTTAGCATCTATATGTGCTTTGAAATGCGAATTGTTGCTTGTTTTGTAATCACATTCAGGACATTTAAATCGTTTCTCTTCAGAGTGTTTTGCGTCTATATGTCCTTTCAAAAGTGAATTGTTGCTTGTTTTGTAATCACATTCAAAACATTTAAATCGTTTCTCTTCAGAATGTTTTGCATCTATATGCCTTTTCAATAGCGAATTGTTGCTTGTTTTGTAATCACATTCACGACATTTAAATCGTTTCTCTTCAGAATGTTTTGCATCTGCGTGTCTTCTCAAACTCGATTTATAGTTTGTTTCGTACCCACATACAAAACATCGATAAATTTCTTTTTCTTCCACATTAACTTTATTAGTGACATGTACTTTAGGATTTGCTTTCCAATTGAATTGCTTATGGGGTCTGTGCGCATCGACTTCTTCTTGAGCAACCAAGGCAGATAAAGGGGCAATTCTAGAAAAAAAATGAATCCGTTATGAACAAATTTTAAAACTCAATAATAAACATTTAAAACTAGCTAAACTATTTTTAAACTACCGTTAGTTCAATTTGTTAAGTATATGCAATTAATATTATATTCCGTAACTACTTCCGAATTATTTTTTTATTTAATAACAATAACTCGTGCCTTCAGATACTTCGGCAGCTTAGCCCCAATGACAGGCTATAAGCGCGGTCGTCTCATGCACTGTCCAATCCACTAGGTACTTTAGGCACAACGCCCAGAATCTATGAGAATTTGTGAGGCTGACGAAAAAATATTGAAATATTATATTATGTGCGCAACTAAGTTCTCGCTGTTTTTCAAGAGATGGCTCCAGTAGTAAGTGCTGGTCGATTGTGACGTAACCAAAACGTCATGAACCAAGCTTAGACATATGGTAAACAAACCGCTTTGACACACTAGTGATTTTGTTTTTGCGTCATATACTTTTGGTTGTGTGAGAAATGTCTGATTTTGTGCCAAATAATCGTCATTTGCTTTTCTTCTTTCATTCGAAGAAAACGGCGGCTGAAGCGCATCGAGAACTCCAAAAAGTTTACGGAGATGCTGCTCTAAGTGAAACAACGTGCCGTGATTGGTTCCGTCGCTTCAAAGACGGTGATTTCGATGTTGACGACCGTTCGCGTGAAGGAAGACCAAAAACCTTCGAAGACGCTGAATTGGAGGCATTGCTCGATGAGGATCCGTGCCAAACGCAAAAAGAGCTTGCTTCAGCTTTAGGTGTTACCCGCCAAGCCATTTCCCAGCGATTGCATGCGTTGGGAATGATTCAAAAACAAGGAACTTGAATTCCTTATGATTTGAAACCAAGAGACGTTGAGCGTCGTTTTTTCGCCTGTGAACAACTGCTCCAGCGGCAAAAAAGGAAGGGTTTTCTTCATCGCATCGTTACGGGTGATGAAAAATGGATTCATTACAGCAACCCAAAGAGAACAAAATCATGAGGACCGCCCGGTTATGCTTCTACGTCGTCGGTTCGGCCGAATATTCACGCTGCGAAGGTTTTGCTGTGCATTTGACGGGACCAGGGCGGTGTTATTTATTATGAGCTGTTGAAACCGAATGAAGCCATCACTGGGGAACGGTATCGAACTCAATTGATGCGATTGAGCCGAGCACTGCGCGAAAAGCGGCCACAATACGAGCAGAGGCACGAAAAAGTGATTCTACAGCATGACAACGCTCGGCCTAACGTTGCCAAACCCGTTAAAACCTACTTAGAAACGCTCAACTGGGAGGTCCTACCCCACCCGCCATATTCCCCAGATATTGCGCCGTCCGATTATTACTTATTCCATTCGATGGCACATGGTCTGGCTAATCAGCAGTTCCGCTCATATGAAGATATCTCAAAATGGCTTGATTCGTGGATAGCCTCAAAAGACGAACACTTCTACCGTGACGGTATTCGAGCTCTGCCAGAAAGATGGGAAAAAGTTGTCGCTAGCGATGGGCAATATTTTGAATGATTCATTTGTAAACATTTTTTCAAAATAAAGTTGCATTTTCATCAAAAAAAACAGCGAGAACTTAGTTGCGCACCTAATATACAAAACAAATATAATCGGCAACAGTAAAATAACAATAATACTATTATATACAACTATTTTTCAATTATTTGTTGTATAACAGTAACTCATGCTTCATATTGTTCAATAGCTTAGCTCCAATTTCAGGAAACTCTGGTAGACCTTCTTTCACACTATCCGCTTAGCTACTAGAAACTTTTGAGTACAATATCCAGGAGCTACGAGAATGTTTGAGACCGACGAAAAAATATTGGAAATGTGAAGGAAAAACTATGTATTTAATGTAAAACAAATATAATTGGCAACAGTAAAATAACAATTATCCTTTAACCCTTTCGAGTCGATGGCGTTGGTAAATTATCGTATCCATTGACTATTAAGAGTACCAATCCATCTTCTATATACATTACCGCTCAAAAGTTTAATCGCACCATGCAGAAATTTAATCGCGTATGAAAAACGTTGATGGATATGAAGCAATGAGTGCGTTACATTTACTTAATTGACTGTTAAGTATAGTTTGCACATGTTTTAATACTATTATTAATGAAAATTATGTACAGAACATATTGAAGTTTAGCTCAAATTTCGATCATCGGATCACAATACCTTTGCTACACGGTTCAATGTTAGTGTCGTTTTACCCATTGGAGATGCTTTAGTTTATGTATTATTGTTAGTTGGAGGTTTTTAGCGGCTATACGAGCTTTTAGCCCTGCCTTTACTAATCGTTGTTTTACGGTAGGAAGACTAATAATGTTTTGATGTTGAATATTAAATTCCGCTGTTATTACTGGAGCAGTTAGTCGACTAATTCTTAATTATACTATCTTTATATATTGATCTTCATCTTTAGATGACACTCTAGATCTTCCACGGCGTTCCGATCTCGCAACTACTCAATTTCTTCTTTCTTCTTAATAATTTGCCGCACGTAGTACTCAGATATGTGAAGTTGTCGTGCGATTTGATACTTTCGTATTATGTAGAGCAACTATTTGAAGGTTTCTAGCTCCAATTGCTTCTTTCTAGACATTATTCTAACTACTGCACCGAATTTATAGTGTATACAATAATATCATTATCACCTCGACCGTTCTATCGAAACTTAGTTCAAAATATGGTTACAATTGTCTGTATCCTCCCTTATTTCCCCCTTTTCCCCTTTATTTCGCTAAAAGTGTGGTAAAATTCGTTCAGAATTGGAAGAAACATACGTCGCACATATATTATGACAATATTAGGTAAGAACGAGTTCATTATCACTAAAGAGGGATGAGCAATTTCTATATCAATTGACGTATGGCATGACTGTCATTGTAATCTTGTTATAAGTCGTCAGTAAAATAATTTAGTTCTGATCCTACTTGTTATTGTTGTTAACTTTAAATTCTAAGACAACATTGGGTAAATTTCTACTTAAATGTTAAATGGTTCAATACGTAAATGTGTTATTAAACTTGTTTTAGTTTCTTTATTAGTTGGAATAACGGTTGCTATACATAGTCAAGTCCAAATAATCACAAATGTCATGCTGTGATTATATTACTTACGTATTTGCATTATTAAATCCCTTTCTTATCAATAATGCATACTAGACTTTTTTATACAAAATGAATTTTATAAATTCTCTAAAATTGCAAATTATGATAGTAATATTAATAAACCTTTATTGTCCAACGGTATTCTGTCATAGGAGAAACAGAAGAAATGCACGTACGAATCCACAAAAAATGCATGAAATAAAACATATACAGAAACTATAATTAAACAAATTAAAGAAAAATTATGAAAAAGAAAAACTGAACAACTCATTGCAGTTGATGAACAGAATAAAAAAAATGTCTTTAGGAACTGCTTCAGCATTCCGGCAAATTGAGTTGAGAAGAGCATCATGCAGAAGGAAATTAGTTGGAGGAAATGGTAAGACATGAGCGAGATGATAAACGAGGTACCAAAAAATTAATAGAGGAAAGTAATTATGGGGAGTCAATAAAACTGTGACTGCACATCATGTCTTCTTAACAACGAACTATAGTCGATATTACGTTCGGAATAGACATTATCAGCCCTATAACTTACATATTTCAGAAAACGTCGTTGAACCAATTGCAAATAATTATAGTGCGGTGACTATACGGGCGAATCATATTCCAGTTTGCTGACAACAAAACTAAAGAACTACATTTTTGCCCAATCTAAAGAATTGCAAATGTTGTTAAAACGTAGATCAAAAATTAGGCTTGAATAAAATAAAACATAAAGGTCTTCCATACAATTGACCTTCGTAAGACTACAGTTGTTAATGTAATGTACTGAGTCGATAGAATAAACCTTCTTCATGTAAAAAGCAAGACAGTATTTTTTTAATGCTTAATGTATAGCCAGTATCTGATGCAAGTGATAAATTATTAAATTGTCCATATACACCAGAATAGGATATTGTCATTAATGAAAAGAACAAACAACAGTGGTCCCAAATGTAGAACCCCAGATGAAATAGAATATTCGAATGACATAGCCATTGTAATAAACATAATTTGATCTGTTTGCAAGATATGACTTCAAAATCAACATAGTTTAGCAAGTAAAATTCCATTGTCTACTGTCTCAAAAGCATTATTCAAATCTGTGTAAATGACATCTACTTGACTACGCGTATCAAGCTATTGACTGATAAATTGACATACGGTTAAGATTTGCTACCGTAGACCTTCCTCGGACAAATCCATGCAGACTTTATATGGTACTAAGGTGCAGATAAGAATAGATAAAACTTTCGAAAACTTTAGCCAAATTTTTGAAATGCTGAATTAATAATTAATTTTGCAAGTTTACCCAAACCAAATCTTGTATTATATAAAATGAATTAAATAACGACTTGCAATCTTCTTTTGTGGAAACATATTAATTACCTCTTCTTCAGTGACCAGCAGCAATGTACAGAGTGGGCATGCAGAGGAGAATTCATGTTAGATAGGTGTATGGAAGAGAACTCTTAGATAAAAGTGTTCACTATACAAATTATATACAAAGCGTACGTTTACTTATCTACAAAATGTCAAATGGAAGTAATATTAATACTTGATAAATTTAAATATTTAAATTTAAGTTTTCACTCACAATCTTACCTTGAAATTTTCTCTCGGCAATAGTCCTTGTGGTGTTCCAGATATTCTCTTTTCTCCAAGTAGATGTTACAGAATGAACATTGTGTAACCTCTAAAAGTAAACAAAGATATACAAGCTAAAACCAAGTATTATTCATCAAAATAGTCTTGAACATGAATTCATGACATTTCAAATTGATAAAAATACAAGCAAATGTTTATTATTATTGTTTTCAAAAGTTTATAAACAAAATTAGTGATTATTGAGAAAGTTACGAACAAATTAGTGAAAAGTTTAACCACAAATTTCAGAAAATTGATTCAGAAGTATAAGTGGATTGTCGGAAAAGATATTACATGTTCTTTTATTTTTCATAGACCATTTATTAACATAAAAACGATCAATCAACTAAATACTATCCGTTTTCTTCGGTAATTTCGGTAATCACAAGCTGTACTTAACTTGTTTACAAAAAACAACTTCCTGAATATCTTCCAGACCTAGAGAAAACGCTGAGATCGGTACATGGCTGTGCAAGACTACGTCGAAGGCGACAGCAACCGCCATGAATAAAATTTAAGTTTTAAATTGTTGTAAAATCAGTCCGGGAACATCTGAATCGCACCTCGTACTCTCCGTTTTTTTTCTCGATTAACTTTTACCATCTTTCATAAATTTCATAATTCCTCAAGGACCTATCTTCATGGCGAAAAATTTCACAAAGTGCTGACTCACAGCTTCAACTGGGTTGAACGTTATATCATGCAGGGCATTTTGAAGAGAACGAAAGAAGTAAGACTGCAGACGTAAGATACGGCGAGTATAGTGGGTAGCAGCGCATAATCATGTTTGACGGGCGATCAAACTTGTGTGCAGCATCGCGATGTCGCGTGAAATACCACTACTTTACGATTAATGAACTCTGGACGATTCTGGGTGATGGATTCGTTCGAACTGTCCAATTATCAACGGTACAGGTTTGAATTAATGGTTTCATTCCTTGACAAGCACGGCTCTTTTAAAATCCGACTACAATAACAGGATTCCGTTTTGGCAACATACTATTGTAAACAACACACTTCTCTTAAAGAGTTATCGGTCGCTTCAAAAAAGGATCGTTTCCCCACGTTTAAGGAACAGTTGAGTTTACATGGAAATCGGTGTTTATTAGGAAACCAAATATCAAATCTGGTGACATATACAAGCCCTCTCATGTGGTCGTGAATACTGAAATTATAGATGTTTAATGTTTCCGCAATCTTTTGTGTCGTGTGTCGTTGATTTGAATCGATAAACATCTTTGTTTTGCCATCAACCTTAACGGACCTCCCTGACCGACGAGTGTCGGTAACATTAAAATTATCAGCACCACATTTCGCGAGCTATTGTTGACATTGACATTTTTGTACTGTCACAGTAAACTTTATGCTAATTTACACAAACTTGATATGCGTTCTGTCCTTTACAGAAGTAAGAGAGTGAAATATGACGTAATTGCACACTTTGGTTTTCGATTTTCAACTTTTTATCAATTTTGAAACACAAATCACTCGTTCTTTTCTAGAGTGCAGTTAGTATGTTCGGCTAAAAGTTTAATAGCAGATCTTAAGTTGAGATCTAGCAGTACGAATAGCGAAACATAGCTATAGAAACCGCAATACGGCGAAATCCGCAACAAGACTGCTGTCAAAGCGTGCGTACTTGCATACTAATAATTTTATGAATAATAGCAAACATACAACCATGCTCAGATGTATTAGACACCCCAGGTAAAAACCCTTATTCTCGGTATTATCCAAGTCTGACGGAAATTAACCGTAAAAATAGTTAATGGTATTTACAGAAATGCGTTTTTGAATACCTTAGTTAATCCCCTATTGAAAAGAATAGGTGGAAAGGGGAAATTGTGGATTTTAGAAATTTAGTGTCATTCTAGCAGTGTGTGAGCAACGTGCGTTTGTGAGTTTGTGGTAGAGATCAATTAGATTATCCTATTTTTTCACGTTGTGTCAGTTATTTGTTGAAGAAAAATGCCTAAAACACGCGAGTTGTCGGTAGGGGAACGCGCCCAAATAGTGCTACTGCATTCCCAGAAGTTATCAATAGCTGTAATTGCAAAAAAAAATGTTCTCGATGTGCAGTCCGTACAACCATTAGTCGCTATCAGGAGAGTGGGTCGTTTGTTAACAGACCAAAAAGTGGCAGAAAACCCTGTACCTCAATTAGAGAAGACTGAATTTTACAAAGACTGGCTCTCAGTGATAGGAAAAAATAAGAAAAAATCTGAAACAGCGTTATTGCGTAACAGTTTCTGCGCAAACAGTGAGAAGGCGTCTCCAGCGTGCTGGTTTACGAGGGTGTAAAGCGCGACGTAAACCGCTTTTAACTGACGCTCATAAAAAGAAGCGGTATTTATGGGCCAAACAACATGAAAATTGGACAATCGAGAAGTGGTCGAAGATTCTTTGGTCTGATGAATCGAATATCGAGGTATGTAAGTACATCTTCATGACTAATATTCTTATCGTTGTATGCAATTCAGTCTACATGTAACATTAAACAAAATTAATCCTGTCTAAGTGCTAACTTTCTTCTTTTGCCTGGCAGCTTTGGGGACTACCTGGGACGCTATACGTTCGGCGTAGGCAAGGGGAAGCTTATGAACCACAATGTATCATTCCCACAGTAAAATTTGGAGGTGGCAGTATCATGGTTTGGGGTTGTATGTCTGCATACGGTGTTGGAGAAGTGTACCTGTGCGATGGGCGGATGAATAGCCAACGCCATTTAGCCATGTTGGAGGAAGTATCAGAACCGTCTGTGCTAAAACTATTCGACCAGGATATTCCACAATACATTTTTCAGCAAGATAATGCGCACTGCCACAAATCGGGAGCTGTAATGCGTTGGTTCGAGGAAAACACAGTGTATTGGCCGCCACAAAGTCCCGATTTGTCGCCCATTGAAAATTTGTGATGTATCTTAAAAACTAAGATCACGGAACATAAATGCCTGGCAGAGTGTTACAATTTAGTAGCAAGTATGCCTCGACGAGTGCGAGCTGTCATTAAAGCCAAGGGCGGAACGACAAAATATTGATAAATTGTACTATATTACTAAATAACACTTTGTACATAATTTTCACAACAGTTTTATTTTCCTCATTCCTCTCTTTTGACTAAACTATATAACTATATATGTATGTATGTACATAAATTCGTAAGGTGTCTAATACATTTGAGCATGGTTGTACATATATCAATGTAAATTCTAATAGAGACTGTGGTTGATTGAATTAGTCAAAATTAATGTTCGCATTCTGTATACGTATTTCGACAACTAAATTGTCATCAGCAAATAATTAATCACAATGTCGCACCTGAATTCTCGGTAAAACTCAAAGAATCATAAAGCACGAAAACCGAGTGTGTATTTGATTTTTGTGTGGTATGATTGTGTCCGAGTTTTACTGTGAATCCAGATGTGACACTGTGATTAATTATCTGCTGATGATGACAACTTATTTGTCGGAATGCGTATACAGAATACATACATTGATGTGAAAAAAGGTTTTATTTACCTTTTTTTGATTAATACATATATCAAATAAATACGAAATTTTCATTATGAGGGCATACTAACCTTCGATCGGAAGCTTTCCATTAATTCTATTAGAACAGACGCTCTTGTGTTTAACTAAATATACCTCCAAGTTGAATCCCAAACAACAAAACGTGCAGGCAAATACATTTTTAAAGTCTTCCCCTACATTTTGGAAGAAATTAATTTCCACATCTTCATTCGAACTAGTCTCGAATTCTTCGCCAAAATACACCAACAGTTCTTCATCTTTCAGGATTTCACGAATACTGCGATAATATAAATTGCTTTCTTGTTGAAATGGAACTAAGTTATGTTCGGATGGATTTCTAGTAGAATTGATATATTGCATCCAATGTGAAAACTCTGTTTGAATATTTGGAATTATCAACTTTCCTCCTCTGATTTTCAACGAATCTTCGGAAATATTTATTCCCATAAAAGGACCAAATTTTACATTTTCTGGTATAATCTTGGTAGTGAATATTCCGAAACATCCAAATGATTCTCTTCTTTCTAAAATACCTATCGGTATTTCTTCTATTGCCTCTACGTCTGTACTATTGATAACACTTCTGTTTAAAATGTGCCCAAGCATTCTACATTTAGTGCAATAATCGTCATAAATTTCAAAACATTGTTCACAATCTGTTGATTGATTAAACAAGCATTAAATGTCTAAATGTTTCGGTATTAATTATAAACTAAATTAGAAATAATTGCCTGGCCACAGATCACCAAATGTATAAATCAGTACACGGCTGCAAATTGCGGGCAAACTAAACAAAAATCTAAAATTTCATTCAGGTAAATTTTACTATATCAAAGGAAATTCATGCTCATGACAACACAACTTGTATATCATTTTTGGCACGTCGTCCGCGAATTTACATTTTTTTAAACGCAATGTGATTTCTTTCTTTAAGTGTATATTAAATAGAAATTTTTTTGCATATACAAATTTAAAATATTTCTAATTTTAATAACATAAAATCGACAACAAAATATAGGATATGATAATAGTGTTCTTAAGAAATCAAATTGTTGTGGCTATATATTTTGATAAAATTGCTATCTTCAAGACATTTAAGATGTTAATTATTTACTGATATATTGTGTACTTGAATGCACCCAAAAATGTTTTATTGAACAGAAATATAACACAGCAGTTAAGTAAAGTTCGACAGTTTCTGAAAAACCAACAAGTAAACATAATACTTACACAACTGTTCATTGAATTCAAGTTTTACATAGTCTGGAGTTATGCTTTCATTTTCTATTTCAACTTCCTTTATTAGAGTTTTGCATATTTCAATTGGTGTACCTTCCTTGTTGCTATTATTAACAAATTCTTTTATATCAACTGCATCTTCTGAATATTGTGAATTAATAGGAAATTCAACTTTTATTTTAACATAATTCATATTATTTTCTATTTCAGGTGACAGCAATTCTGTTTTGATATCCATAACCACAATATCTTCTTGTTTTATGTAATTATTTAGGGAACATTTCGTTTCAAATGAATTATTTTCAAAATTTTGTGTACAAATTGTGGTTCCAGAAACCACTACTTTATCATTTCGATAATCGTCTTCTTCAAATTCTTCGTGTACTTCTTCAAAAAATGTCTAATAAGTCTCGTATTCCTCAACTTCTTTAGACATGATTAAATATTAAAGTTTAAACAATCCTGAAGAAAAGTATTAAATAAATAAAATTAAGTCTCTAGTAAGGAATTATAAAACTGCTGAATGAATTTGCTACACTTTAAATATTTTTAATTTTTTTTACATAGGAAACTTTTCTTAGAAAATAAAACGTTAGAAGCGCCACCTGCCGAAAGCGAAGTTAGATTAAACTACTTATATTTGGCGCGCAACATCTTTGAATTGAAAATCTATATAATTTGTTCGTCTAATTGTTTCTCTTGCATATTAAACAAAAGAAATAATTTCTGCTATATGCTGAAAAAATTATTTATCTATCATAATTTTTAGAAACGTAATATGTAGTAAAGAATTTTTATAATAAATAATATAATATAATAAAAGTCTCCAAAATTATTCACAAATGCCTAATTATTAAGATTCTTAAATAATTCAAAATATTCCCACTTATGATCAGCTTATATTGTAATAATAAACTAAATACTACCATATACCTGTAAAGGTCCTGTTTTTTAGCAAAAGAACAGGCAATTGTGATTTATTATGAACTTTCATGTATTTAATTTCAAGCTTAAAGAGATATTGCTATTCACTGACGAATATTGATTGAATACTGATTTATTAGAATTCTAAGTTGAGAAATAATACAAATATATAGAATTTTACAAAGGAACTCTTTTGTAGAAGGTATTAATTATGTCAGTTATTTCTAAAGTGGGCGCCAAGGCTCCTCAGAAAACATTTTTCGATTAAGTTTTTTTCGAAATTTTGAACGTGTTGTAAATAGATTTGTAATCAAATGAAAAAATATTTAAAATAAACGCGATGATTTACATTTTGTGATGCAAAATTTATATTTACCCTATCTAATCTTAAGCGGAATCTAAAGCACAAGAATAACATTGGTGAAGAGCATATACAAATGAAATTGATAGACTTCATTATCCATCACTTAGTGTAACACCTACATTTATAAATATATGAAACATAATCATAGAAATGTTAAATAAATGATGTTACAAAAAAATATATCATATGAAGGACTATATTTTAAATCATATGGATTTTAGTTTTTTAACGTGCCCCATAGATGAACGTTCTGTAAAAGCAACAGTTTTTATGTTTATGTGGTACTATTCTTTACTTAACTGAAAATATTATGTACCATATTAATAAATTATCTATAGTACATTTATATTTTTATCTAGAAATTGATTTGTCATTGTGCAACTGCAAATTTTTGAACAAAAATATAAATCTGCTGTAGAAATAAGAACACAAATTTTAAATCTAAACCACGGAATAATCACATTCTATAAATTTTTATTCCTATCAATAGATGGCGATACTAACGTCGAACCGTCTAGCTACGTTGTACGCTAACCCAGTGCTGCCAGGTCTACCGATTTTTCGGTAGATTTACCGAATTTGGATTGCATCTATCGATCTACCGATTTAAACGATAATTCTACCGAAAATCCAAATTTTCTGTCAAATCTAATTTTTGTTCATATGTCCATACTATATTTATATCTTACATTTTTAATATAAGAAATTTCTTGTTGATCATTAATCATAATAGTTTGTTTTTGTTTATATAATAAGTAAGGGCACTAACACAATTTCGTTTGTGACTGATTTATATTACATATATTTAGATATTTATGTATTGGAAATGAAAGAACGTGAGATTATTATTTAAACGTGATAAATAAAAAGAATAAAATCGATTTCTGAGTTAGCAATTTTATTTCAAAATTTAATAGAAAATAATAATTTACAAGGTTTGGATAATGAATTACGAAATACTCCAGAAATTAAATCATATCCTGACGATATTATATTGTTTTGGCAAGGAAAAAAGTTGAAATAAGTGATGGAACTGTAATGTTTGGTATGTTAAGTAATTTTGTTTTCAATATACTTTGTCTACCGCACTCGTCTGCAAATGTAGAACGGGTATTTTCTACGATTAACCTGTTGAAAAACAAACAACGTAACCCGTTAAATACAACTATCCCAAGGAACAATTTTTAAATTTCGCGGGTGTTTTAAGTTGCCCAAGGAAAAAATAACTACATCTAAAATTATATTTTATTTTATTACAGCATGAATATTAATAATTAAGGTGTATATTTCAAAATCAAAATTAAAACGAAAACCGTACGCATTAAAAACATGTTATTTCCTAATTTCTTGAATGAATTGAAATCATAGCTAACCTTTATTTTTACTACTACCAACTCAAAACTTCCGCGAAATTTAAAAATTGTTCCTTGGGATAATACTATGTGATTTACTTCATGCAAAACAATACATTGGGGGCAAAAGCTGCCACGATTTTACAATTGAAAAAAAGTTTATTTCGTGTATGTATCTACAATCTGGGGAGAACTAAAATAGACTTTCCTATTTTTAACTATTTTGAATTTTCGGTATAAGAATTTACATAGCTTTTATTCTATTTATTATAAGTATAAAAAATAATGTTATATAGAATATAATCATGATTAATGAACTTCCTTTCTGTGTTTTGCACAAGTGAGTAATAACTATAACTGAAAGAACAGCCTTTTAAATTATTTTACTTTTTTATAATAATTGTATCCTACATTTAAATTCATCTGAATCAGATAGCTCTTTTCCTTGCAGAGTTCTATTATTAATTTTATTGTAATTAAATTGTAATTGTATTGTAATTGAAGATAATATGAATACAATATATTATAGACGTCTTTAATTTTGTTAAACGTTCATATTCTCTAACACCAACAAAAAAATCTTGTAAAAACGTCACTCAGCTAAATTATTTACTAAGAATTGTTATGTTAATGCTTGCAAAGAAACCATTTAATGTGTACATGAAGTTTATTTAAAATTAATATAAAATTTTCATTACAGTTTAGTAATGAACAACCTTCACATTCTTTTAATAATAAATTTTTGAGGTGTATTTCCTTAACACATTATAAAAACAAGAAAAACAACTGTAAGAAAAGTTTGCACTTTATTTACAATGTATCCACTAATATAAAACAAGGCATCAACATGAACTTCTGAAAGCGAAAGTTGTGGCGGTAACAAGAATTTTTCGGTTCACCATTCTTGTAACAGGTGCATACACATCATCATCAAGGTTGTTCTGCTGAAAACCACATGCCACTAAATGTCCCCTTTTTACTTGCATAACATTTATTTCCTTTACACGAAATATCCACGTTGAGTCTAATACTTGTATATTGATTTGTGGATCTACCAAGTCTTCTTGTTTGTCTCTTCATAGGTATGTGGACATTTTGAGATGAGATTTACAGTCGATAAAGCAGTTACTAAGTTTGTTTCATAGTTGTTGAGATACATTGGAGCTTTTCTAACGCTTAAACTTGTTCTGGTCTCTTTGTCATTTTTATTTTCTTTTCTGATCCTATATTTTTCATGAACCTTTTCATTACCTAATTCATTATTTTTGTTAATAATGTCCACTGCTACTTGATTTTTGACTCCTTTTTAATCAAAAATTACATTTCTTCCATGCACTACTTTGTTGTCATTTAGGTTCCACAGTCTATAGCCTTTTCAGTTTATCCAATCATGATAATTTTCTGCCTTCGCGCGTCTAGTTTTGAACTTCTATCTTCTTTTGGTATGAAATTGAATGCTTAAGTTTAGTTTTCTTAAGGTTCTTTTGACAATTCCAAATTTCTGCAGACGTTTTTCAATAAGCTGTAACTCTTAACTGCTTCACCTCAAAATATTTTATCCAAAATTGAATCAAAGCTTATGCACCATAAAATTCCTGCTAATGTTCTATTGAACCGCTCAGCTACTCCATTTTGTCCATAATTTCCAGGTACCGTGTATTGTATTTTTATACCATGCATCTTGTAAATGTTTTCGAAAGTTGTAGATGAATACTCTCGACCGTTATGACATCCAAATCTTTTCATTCTATTTCCAAAATTAGCATGAATCATTTTAATACATTCTTTAAATTCTTCAGTTACATCACTTTTTCGGGTTATCAGGTACACTATACAGAAATGAGGAAAATGATCAATAAAGGTTAAAAAATAACTCTTGCCATCATGTGTTGTTGGTTTAATTGGACAACAAATATCTCTATATTCACTTCCAAAAGCCTGTTTGCTTTCTTTTCAGGTGGGATACTACAAAAAGGTTGTTGGCTTTCTTTTGAAGAAAATGTCACAAATTCCATTTATGGGATATTTTGATGTGACCCATTTATCTGTGAAGCAAAATATTATTCTCTTTTATTGTGCATGCAATTTCAATAGGTTTTATATTCAATGTAATAGTTTATAGATTTCCTACCAGTTTTGTTTTTAACAAAATTGTGTTTCCTTCTTAATTACTGCTTCTTTGTCTTTAAATAATACTTCACATCGAGCTTCCTCTAATTTTCTTATGGACAAGAAATTATATAATAGCACTTCACAAATCCATACATTCTTTATAATACTTTTGGAATTTTCACATAACACTCCTTGTTTAGCAGTTTTTACTGACTTAGCAACATTTAAATTATAATTGAATTTTCCTTCAGCCATTACATACTTTTCAAATGAACTTTCCACAAGGTGATTGGTAAGACCAGTCAGTAACAAATTGTATCATTGCATAACCTATTGAATGTGCATGATCACATTAACTTTTAATACTGTTTAAAAATAAAATTTCCTTTTCTTACTCATTCGCACTTACTTGATCTATCATATTATTACATTCTATTCTTTTGTGACTTACTTTTCCACAATTATGACATTTAAATACGAAGTTGCCTTTCTTGTTTCCATGACTACTTCTTCTACCTTGGCGATTTTTACATTATTCTTTGCTATTTTTATATCCTGTAAATGCCACATCATTACTTACTTGACTCTCTTATTTCGTTTTAAGTTGTCTTGCTTCTTCTGCTAACGATTTACTTTTAACAAAATCAGGTGTTCACTTTGATGCCTTTTCTGCATATACACTTATTATTAAAATTGTTTTTGGTTATTCCTTGTTGCTATCTATACTTTCATTTACCCCTAGGCCCAAAGCCTGTAAAAATTCGAGTCGTAAGGAACGTACAAGTTTCAGTCAACACAATTAATGTGAGTAGACGTTGGTTTACGACAATGTTTTGTGACAACTGTGTTTCTATTATCTAGTGCTTGTAATGTGAATTGTACAACAATAAATGCAACCAACATATCTAACTAACCTATGTGCTTACATACATATATCTACAAACACCATGAGGTGTTTTGCAGTCTGATGTTTTATATGTGCACCAATTCTATGGAATGTTATAACTTCACCTTTACCTATAGAATAAATGAGCTTCAATAGCCATTTGATTAGTACACAATAAGCATTCTTGTTTAAAGTTTGCTGTCTTCAATGTTACAGCTCTATATATAAAACTAAACATTCCTTTTATAATAACCCAATTTTGTAACAATTTTCTTAGTATAAGTATGCTCGGTAAATCAAGTATTTTACTTTAATTCTCCTAAACTCCTGGACTGAAAAAATATTGGTTTAAAGCAAAGTATTCTGCAAGATATTCCGTTAGATTTGTGTTTTTATGTATTGCATGAAATTAAACAATTCTGGTGAAGATTTTTCACATTGTTGTTAGAAATTAGCATATCTCCTTAAGAGACCACAGGCGCTTCTTTAAGATTTCTTATAACTTGTCTTTAAGGTTGCTGTAAATTTACACTTTCTTCCTGAGTTAGCACTTAAGGATTTATTAGTTTGCAGTGCCATATTACTTGTAATAGGTACTCATCTTCACTAACAGCTTCTAAAGCAAAGTATCTGTTAAATAAGTAGTATATTCATTAACGATCAGAAAAAACTCAATTTATTCTCATAATTCAATATTAGAAGATTGAACTAACATATCTACACTACCACTAAGTTTGGATACTAATAACATTTTAAAAACATAAAGAATATGGCAAGAAAAAAACACAAAAATAAAATGTATTGAATCTTCTTCTTTGACAAACATCTAACAATGAAGAGTAACAAAATATTCATCGATATAATTCCGATTTCGTTATAAATTATTACACTTTTTTCTCATTGAAATATCTTCCTTTCATGTGTATTACAGTTTGCATCACACGTGGCATTCTATCAGTTAAGTTTCTAAACGTGTTTATTGAAACATTGTTCCATTCAGATTGAAGAAGCCTCCAAAGATGTTCCTTAGAAGTTAGACAGTGATTTCTTATTTTTCTATCAACTTTGTCCCATAGCAACTACAAGGGACTCAGATCTGGGCTCTGAGGAGGCCACGCAATTTGCAATTTTTGTAAATTTGAACGGTATGTTTCGGGCCGTTATCATAGACAAACATGAAGTTTTAGCACAGTTTAAGCACAGTCCTGAGAAAATAGAGTTATGTCCTGTAGTCTTCCTTACGTATAATGCCGTCTATTTTTCTCCTGTTCCTGCTGTACAGAAACATCTCCAGACCATAATTTAACTATCTCCATGATTTATCGTAGAAACGATGCATTCACGCAGCATTTTCTCGTGCTTCGTTCTTCAGACAAAGATCCTTCGCCTTTATCCGAAGATCTAAAATTTGGATTCGTCTGTCCAAAACACCTCAGCCCAATTATTTGGCGTCCAGTTGCAATAGTTCTGCACCTTTTGTAGCCGTTTTGCAGATTTCCTTGTAGCAATATTTACCCATCAAAACAGGATTTCAAGTCCGCGATTAATTTCCGCCGTAATTTCGAGCCCTATCAGTTGTCGATTTCGTTTGCTAAGTAGTTTAATTCGTAAATCTTCAGCAGTCTTTGCTATCCGAGAAGGACCTGATCGTTTACGATTATCGACAAATCCTATTGTAGGATATTGCTGAAGTAGGTAGTAGACTACTGATTTTTTCTTGTTGTATATATTCTATAAGTGACACACTGCGCACTGTAGTGTACGTTTTGGTTTTGGCGTGATGAGTGTACGGAATTTTTTCTATGTAAGCATTACCGCGAATCGAGGCGAAATTGTGTTTTATAATCTGCTGATGATAGCAACTTAGTTGCCAAAATACGTATATAGAGAACTGACCATTGGATGTGGTAGAGGGTTTTTGCCCTTTCTTGATTAATTCAATTAACCATAGTCTTCAACAATGTTTACCTTTAACTTTGTGGTTTTTTCCGGATCTTAGCAAGTGCTCTGAATTTCATGAGCAGTAGTGTGTTTCTATTTTATTTCTTTTGTACTTACATTTTCTGCTTTCGTTTTACTATTTTGCAAATGTTTCTCCAAATCTGATTTTCTCTTGGATTTATTTTTCTTCATAATGTTTTATATTTTTATGATTTTTTAGACAAGATTTCCAATTTGTTTTGAAATCACATTCCAGGCATTTAAACTTTTTCACCTCATCTTCAGAATGTTTCGCATCTATCTGTGCTTTGATATTCGAATTGTTGCTTGTTTTATAACATTCACATTCTGAACATTTAAGTCATCTCTCTTCAGAATGTTTCGCATTTAAGTGTCTCTTCAAATACCAGTTTTCGTTTGTAGTATATTCACATTCAGGACATTTAAGTCGCTTTTCTTCAGTATGTTTTGCATTTACATGTGCTTTGAAATTCGAATTGTTGCTTGTTTTGTAATTACATTCAGAACATTTAAATCGTTTCTCTTCTGAATGTTTTGCATCTATATGCGCTTTGAAATGCGAATTATTGCTTGTTTTGTAATCACATTCAGAACATTTAAATCGTTTTTCTTCAGAATGTTTTGCATCTATATGTGCTTTGATATTCCAATTGTAGCTTGTTTTATAATCACATTCTGAACATTTAAGTCGTCTCTCTTCAGAATGTTTTGCATCCATATGTCTTTTTAATAGCGAATTGTTGTTCGTTTTGTAATTACACTCAGAACATTTAAGCCGTTTCTCTTCAGAATGTTTTGCATTTAAGTGTCTCTTCAAATACCAGTTTTCGTTTGTAGTATATTCACATTCAGGACATTTAAGTCGCTTTTCTTCAGTATGTTTTGCATTTACATGTGCTTTGAAATTCGAATTGTTGCTTGTTTTGTAATTACATTCAGAACATTTAAATCGTTTCTTTTCTGAATGTTTTGCATCTATATGCGCTTTGAAATGCGAATTATTGCTTGTTTTGTAATCACATTCAGAACATTTAAATCGTTTTTCTTCAGTATGTTTTGCATCTATATGTCCTCTCAATAAAGAATTGTTGCTTGTTTTGTAATCACATTCAGGACATTTAAATCGTTTCTCTTGAGAATGTTTTGTATTTATATGTTTTCTCAATAGCGAATTGTTACTTGTTTTGTAATCACATTCAGAACATTTAAATCGCTTTTCTTCCGAATGTTTTGCATCTAAATGTTTTCTCAATAGTGTATGGTTACTTGTTTTGGAATCACATTCAGAACATTTGAATCGTTTCTCTTCAGAATGTTTTGCATTTATATGCGCTTTAAAATTTGAAACGTTGCTTGTTTTGTAATCACATTCACAACATTTAAATCGCTTCTCTTCAGAATGTTTTGCATCTGTATGTCCTCTCAATAGCGAATTGTTACTAGCTTTATAATCACATTCAGTGCATTTAAATCGTTTCTCTTGAGAATGTTTTGCATCTATATGTGCTTTTAAATTCCAATTGGTATATGTTTTGTAATCACATTCAGAACATTTAAATCGTTTCTCTTCGGAATGTTTTGTATCTATATGTCTTCTCAAACTCGATTTATAGTTTGTTTCGTATTCACATACAAAACATCGATAAATTTCTTTTTTTTGCACATCCAGGTGGTTATTATTGACGTACACTTTAAGATTTTTTTTTCCTTTGAATCGTTTGTGACGGATTTGGCTTCTGTGCGCATTTACTTTATCCTGTTTGTTTGTATGGTTTTCAAAGTGACCTCTGGATGTTTTGTATGTGTTCTGCAAACGTTGGCAAGCTCCCAGTTGTTCAATTTGTTCACGTGAATGTTCTTTAACTTCTTCCTGTTGAGAAACCAAAGGAGGTAAGGAGGAACACCTAGAAAAAAAAAATAAATCCATTACGAATAAGTTACAATAATAAATGTTCGAAATTACTGTTAGTTCAGTTTGTTAAATATATGTAATATTATGTTCCATAACTATATATGAATTATTCATTTATAAAATAATTACAACTCATGCCTTTACATCCCTTGGTATAAGCGAAGTCATCATATCATTAGGCAATGTTCATAGAGTCTACGAGAATTTTTTTTAGGCCGTTAAAGTATTGGAAATAGGAAATTTATTTCATTTACAACGAATATAATTTATATATTATATCGAACAAACACTGAGAATTGTTCAATAGCACACAAATTAATATTTTAAAAATTTGTCTGTTTCAAAACAGGCCAACATAATCTAGCTCATCAAAAAAATATTTGGAGACACTTCCGAATATTTAGTTTTATGACTCCAACGGATGTAAGTTTTCCATGAAGTCAGGAAAAAGTAACACGGCGTTCGTTGTAGTTTCACATACAAGTTTTACATACAACGGACCATTTGTAGAACGCGCTTATCTTGGTACAAAATATAAGAATCTTTTATACATTATTCTTCTACAAATCTAGTTTTTTCTGAAAAGCGCTTTATTTACAAAAGCTTCATAACGTCCATATAACGTCTGTTGTCTGTCCCTCTAGGGCGAATTCCGAGACGAAAAACAATAATCAAAGACGAGAGCCAACATGGCTTTGATTTTTGAGCGATTTTCATGTTCATTGTATCTCAGACTCATAAACCTATACCTCTTCAGCTGTTACAGTGCATTTCATAAACGCAGAGTCGGAATTGACTCGTTTAAGCATGTCTTCGACAATATGTTAGGTATTTTTACCAATTTTAAAAATCGGGCAGTATAATTGAATAGACTAACAAAATCAATAGCTGTAAACAAATTAGCTAACAGAAGAACACAAACTCTACGTTTCATAAACGCAGAGTCGGAATTGACTCGTTTAAGCATGTCTTCGACAATATGTTGGGTATTTTTACCAATTTTAAAAATCGGGCTGTAGACTAACAAAATCTATAGCTGTAAACAAATTAGCTAACAGAAGAACACAAACTCTACGTTACAATTTGAAATTTGGTACCAATACATCTAACATTAGTACCAAATTTCTCAAATTAACAATTCCATGTATATTAAATTTTATTTGCAATTAAATAGTGTATATTATTGAAATTACGAAATTTCAAAATTCAATAGTTTTTAGCATTCCTACACAGACTAATTATAAAGGCTAATTTTACCTTGAAATTTTCTCTCTGCAGTAGTCCTTGTGGTGTTCCAAATATTCTCTTTTTTCCAAGTAGATGTTACAGAATTCACATTGTGTAATCTCTAAAAATGAATAAAATCACATGAGTTAAATCCAATCAATATTCACTTAAATAATCTGAAACATTAATTCACGAAATTCTGATTTGCTGAAAACACATTAAACTTTTTATTTTACTACAAAAAATGTAGGCAAAGTATTCGAAATTGTACAAAGAAAATTAGTCATTAGTAGATGACTCATAAAGTTACGAACAGATTAGAGAAAATTTAAGCAGGAGTTTCAGAAGGTTGGTAGACAAATATTATTGGGCTATCGGAATCATGATGTACTTTTTATGTTTTTCGTAGGTCTAGGGTTGTCTATAGGCTGTTTATATTCCACCTATTGCTTCTGTTGATAAATTTGATCTTTTTTGTGAAACCCTGGACACTTGCTCGGTGATTTTAATTTACCAAGTTAAGTGGATCATTGTTTGTCTCATAATAAATATTGTTCGTTTAATTCCTTATGCAGTCTTCCTAATCTTAAACAATTTAATGCCATTGTTAATTGTGATAATCGACTACTTGCTCGTGTTATTTTCAATCTTGCTTGTGATATATCTATTAACGTCGGATAATTTACCACTTTTCCAGTTGATGCTTACCATACGCCTTTATGTATACTACTCTACAATTTTTGGGCTTCCATCTAATAAAAATAATCGATAAAATTTCCATCGAACGGATATATCTCACCTATATAAAGATCTTTTGAATGCTAATTGGTCTTTTTTAGAACATTTTACTGGTGTTGATTGCGAGAAGGAAATTCTATATTCTGTTATCTATGATATTTTAAATAGATATGCTCCGAAATATTCTTCTCTGTCTAACTAAAGCTAGATATCCTGCATAGTTCATAGCTAATATAATGTCCAATTTAAAATTGAAACGACGCAACTGGAAGCTTACACCAAATTATTTCTTTCTGGATGTGTTCAAAAGACTTACAACAATCTGTAGAGATGATATTTCGGCTCCTTATTGTGTTTATCTCAAGCAAACCGAAGTATCCATCAAAGACATCTTAGAGTGGTTTTCCAATATATTCATGCCAAACAAGGCGCAACGCGTATACCTAAAACCTTAGTCTACAATAAAACCTTCCTTGAATTACCTCAGAGTACAGAGGACGCTTTTGCCTATAATGTCTCCTCCGTACATCTTCCTAGTATTAATTCTCCCATACATGCCCAACACTCTAACCATTTACCCTTTACATTGCCGCCGGTTACCTCAGAAGAGGTAATTAATATATTGTCTAAGTTTCTTCAAAAGGAGATTGCAGGAATTCTGGATGGTTCTGGATGATGGATTCGTTCGAATTCTCTAATTTCTGACAGTACTCTTGAATTAATGGTTTTATTCCTTGGTAGGAGCTAGACATTTTTAAAATCCCACCACACTAAGAACATAATTTTCTTCTGATGAATATCTGCTTTCGAAAATGTTTAAGGTGAATTTTCATATTATTGCAAGCAATCCGCTTGTCGTTTCAAAAAATGATCGTTTTACTCATATATAAGGAACAAGTGAATTTCATTGAGTTCATGAGGAAGTAAAAGATGTTATCAAACTGGTATTAATAAAGTTGAAAGTCTATTGGTCTAGTTACAGAGATGTTTAAGTCGACGTTTTTATACCTGTTGTGTATAGATGAAAACAATAAGCAAATCTTTTGACGTTATTATAAATAAAAATTTAAACATACAAAACACTTTTTTATTATTTCGTATTACTTTTATATAAAGTATACTAATAATCTTATGAGAACACTGGCAAATATACATATGCAAAATAAACAAATATGAAATTCTCATTATAAAAGCATACTAACCCTGAATCGGAAACTTTCCATTGATTCCTTTAGAACACACATTCTTGTGTTTGACCAAATATACCTCCGAGTTGAATCCCAAGCAACAAAAAGTGCAGGCAAATATACTTCTAACGTCTTTCTCTACATTTGGGACGAAATCAATTTCCACATCTTCATTCGAATGGACCCCGAATTCTTCACTAAAATACACTAATAGTTCTTCACCTTCAAGAATTTCACGAGTACTGCGATAATATAAATTGTTTTCTTGTTGAAATGGATGTAAGTTCTGCTCCAATGGATTTTTAGTAGAATTGATGTATTGCATCCAATGTGATAACTCTAGCTGATAATCCTGAATTATCAGTTTTCCTCTTTTGATTTTTAATGGATCTTTGGAAATATTTATTCCTACAAGAGGACCAAATGTTACAGCTTCTGGTATAACCTTTACAGTAAATATTCCGAGACATCCGAATAATTCTCTTTTTTCCAAAATACCTTTTGGTATTTCCTTTGTTCCCTTTACGTCTGTTATTTCAACATTTCTGTTTAAAATATGTCCAAGCATTCCACACTTGGTACAATAATCTTCATAAATTTCAAAGCATTGTTCACAATCTGTTAATTGATTAAATTATCATTAAAAATCTAAATAATTTAGCGTTAATTATAGGCTAAATTTAAAAAATATCATGACTACAGGTCGCTAAATATAGAGACTAGACAAACTAAATAAAAATTTAAAACCTGATGTAAGTAAATTTTAACGGAACACATGCTAATAACAATATAAGTTGAATATCATTTTCATCATTCCCTATTTTATGTAATGCAATATGATGTCTACCTTCTACTGTACATTATTAAACTGAATATTTTTCTGCATATAAGGAAATAAAGTATTTCTAGTTTTACCAATTTAAAATTGACAAATATATATTGACTGTAATGATAATATTGACGTAATTGTTGTGGATATATATTTTAAGTGTTTTCTCAGATATTCAAGAAATTAATTATTTACTGATGCAGTGTGTACTATATAATTTATAGTTAATAAATTACGAATAAACTCCTTGAAGACAGAGAAAAAATGTTTTGTTGAACAGAAATATAATAGAGCAGTTATGTGATATTTGGCTCAGAAAAACTAAAAATTGAATACTTACACAATTGTTCATTATCAAATTCATTTTTTACGTAATCTGAAGTTACATTTTCTACTTTAACTTCATTTATTAGAGTCTTGCATATTTCAACTAGTGTACCTGCCTCATTGCTATTTCTAACATATTCTTTTATATCAACTGCATCATCTGAATATTGTGCATTAGTAGTAAATTCATCTACTTTAACATGACAATTTGTACTATTTTCTATTTCAGGTAATAGCAATTCTGTTTTAATGTCCATAACCACAATATCTTCCTGTTTTATGTTATTATTTACGCATTTCATTTCAAATAAATTATTTTCAAAATCTGGTGTACTAATAGTAGTTTCAGAAATGATTATTTTCTCATCTCTATAGTTATCTGCTTCGTATATTTTTCCTAAAAATGTTGGATAAATCTCATATTTCTCAACTTCTTTAGACATGATGAACTGTTGATGTTTAAATAATCATAAACAAAATTAATTCTTTAGTAAAGAATTATAAAACTGGAGAAAATTATACCAAACTTCGGATATTATAACACAATATACGAAAAACTTTTCTCTTAAGAAAATAAAACATTAGGATCGCCATCTACTCAAAGCGAAATTGGATGAAACTACATTTTGTTTGGCGCGAAAAACTACTGTTATAATTTACAAACTTTTGAAAACATGAACCTGTATTTACCTTATAATAAATTACCTCAACCATCTAGTCAAAGCAAAGTATGCTGAACTAATTGTAATTTAAATAATAAATAATTGATTCCTAAAGTTGTGCACCAAAGCCCTGCAGGGAACATTTGCATAATTTTTTTGAATTTATTTAAAATAGACGCAACAATTTGTTATATTTGTGATACAGAATTTAAATCTACACTAATTTTGAACATTTATAGAACGACCATGACGTTGTTGAAAACGTTAACAATTATACTATATGTCTAGAATATCATTGTGGTACACGTTTTATAGTGAATGATTTATAGGTAAGTCTACTATATTGAATGAGATCTTGAAGAATTTCAGATTAAATCTATATAGAAGTCAATAGGTGAATTATATCGAACCTTGTTTTATAACCTAAACTAACATATAGCTTAGTAAGTATATGCGCAAAGCACAAAACAGTTTTATTTATTTTATATTAATTTGCACCATTTAAAATAATTTTGTAGAATTCATAATGTGGAAAGATACTGAAGAGTTAAAATGTAAGCTTCCTTGGCTAAAACAAGGCAAGGGAGAAATACAATTTATTACATGTACAACAGAAATAGAAAAAAAAACGCTTTATTCCTGTTGAACAAGCGCATGTTAAAATTACAATACTATAAATACCGTTTTCTAGAATCTAGTGCGCTAGTCTGAACCGACCTGTGAGAGCTCGCATCGTCACGGTGGAGAATGATCTGTCGTTTTCGGTTTGTTTTCCTTATTTCAAAATCTTTTGGCAAACAAATTGTTGTCTACCATTCGGAATTGACCGTTCTGCAACTCTCTAAAGGCACGGTAGCAACGTGACCGGTTTTTCTGACAAAACAGGCGACCATTTGTATTGATGTGCTTCGAGCGCGAACTTTTGTTGGTTCTGGCTCATCTTGGATAAATCCAAGATGCATCACCTGTGACGACTTATAAATATTCTTTGGAGTACCGCCATTGTATTTTTTGTGCACGTCGTGGCACAAAAATCAACGCGAGTCCTTTTTTGAGCGGTTGTCAAATTATGTGGTACCCAACGTGAACATAGCTTCTTAACTGCTAAATGTTCATGCAGGATCTTATGCACGCTGGTGTTACTAATACCTAGAGATGTCCCGATCTCACGATATCTCACATGACAGTCTTGCATTATCAATTCAGACACTGCATTAAGGTTTTTCCGACACAACATTTGTAGAACGACCTTCAGGAAATTCATCGTCCAAGTTTGAATTCACTATACTAACGATATACTGTAACTTTCAATGGTACTTCACCATATACAGAATTCAGCTCGTTGAAATAATCCACGCCGAAAGTTATGAAAAATAATTGCACGAAAATGTTCGCGAGTTAATTCCATTTTTTCGCTGACATCAGATTTTCAAGTTACTGTCAACAATAGAAATAGCGACCGGATAATAAATCTGTTAAGTATATTGTCAAAAACGACAAACGTCACGATGCAATCATCAGATCGGGGGCAACACTAACAGTGTCGCCAGTTCCCGAAATATAAACGGCTATCCTCATATTAAGCAGTCTTCCCCAAAAGTTTCTCGAAGCGAATAGCCGAATTTGTCGAAGTTATAAAAAACATCGTTATATGTTGAAAATATAAAGAGATATACGAGGGCTAATATAAATTACTCCTAGTTTAGTCTATATAAAATGTTTCATACTGCGTGGACATAGACACGACACATAAAACTCAATTCTGAAAGAAGTTGACTACAGCCTATCTGACTGTGTACAAGTTTTTAAAGAAAAGCTAGGCCAGTACTAATACGTCTAGTTTGAATGACACAAAAGGAAAATCTGTCAATAAATCACTACAAAGAAATCGTGTGTATGAATAAATTTGTTTCCTGTAATAATAATAATATTTTTATTTGCTCAACGGTATAATCCAATTAAATATTAAAAATATACACATATTTAAGAAAAAATTAATTAAAAAAAACCCTTAAAGAATAATATATCTAGAAAAAATACATATTAATCAATAAATTCACTAATGAAAATATCACTAAGTGCACCGCTGTGTATCATATGGAGCGCTGGCGACTTGAACAACACATCTGGTCTACTTGTTGGCAGGTTAAGTATAGAGGCGTAACGGACTGAGTGGCGTGAAATGTTGAAAGAGGTACCAGTGTATCTGCGGACAATCCATGGACTATTCGCCAATTTATACACCATGCATAATTCCACAATGAGCCAAAGACTTAAGCTGGTGCTCCTGGAGCAAATTATAGTAGGACGTTATCTTGGCTTCCGGGCTGGAACCGCGTCACTTGCATATCTGCCGACGTTTTCTACCCATTTGTATGGGACATCTTCAGGGCTCAACTACTACACTGAAACTGATTACCAGATTATAGTAGAGTGTTCCAATCCAGATACGTTTAATTTAATTTGAATAACACTTAAATTTTTGTTATTCAAGCTAAAATTTCAGAAACATGCCTTGAATCCGATTAATTAAATCAAAATGTGACGTATAGTGAGGGTTACTAATGCAAACTCAAGTTTGATTCTGTTAACAGGATTATCAG
>JAVIWB010001967.1:0-26937 GCA_031893035.1 Dermolepida albohirtum | reverse complement strand
TAATGTCACTGATTTACTATCAGATAAATATCTAAAATGAATGAATCCTGTCATTTAATACACTGTAATTTAACATTTTTGAATATGTATTATTTTGACAATAAATAATAATTTTAAGAGCAAATCATATCTTGTTTAATGTTTAGAATTTAAAAAAAATTCACTCATCTGATACTAGTAATGACGAGTAAAATGTTTTCGAAGATTGAAATTTAGAAAATATTACCGTACCTATACATACATATACGTATATATATATATATATATATATATATATATATATATATATATATATATAATGAATTTTACATTTAAAGGCTGGTAGAATATAAAAAATACCAATTTAAAAAATGGATTTTAATTGTACATACCGGTGTAGCACCTTGTTTATCATAGGTTTCCAATTCTTCCCCTTTTGCTGCAAGCTTTTGAAGATCGATCAACATTTGCATTTCAGTATGTGCTCGAGTTTCATCTATAAGCTTTTGTGTGACACCTCGTTTCGCCATTTCACTTTCAATATAATCTAAAGCTGCTTCATCTTCACAAATATCATAAGGCATATTTCCATCGGCATTCACTGCTAGTAAATTCGCGCCCCTGGCTATTAAGATACTAAAAATATAAAGACCAAAAACTATATACAAATTAAATAGACAACACACATATTTTAAGTTAGAAATAATTATAGGCGATGTAAAAAAAAAGATTATTTAATAGTCACTTATGGATATCCTAAATTTGGTATATTTTCCTCAAATCCAATTTGTTATTCTACTAAGAAAAACACTAGTATTCGCTACCTACTGTAAAACTTGTCTGAAGAGGATCTTCCTTTATTGAAGGAAGCATTAAATTTGTTGAAAAATTAGTTTTGGTTCTGGCGACACTTTTGGAGCGGTTTAAAAACTGTATTATAATAATGTAATAACAAGACATAAACGTTAAGATAAAATACAGTAAAACCTGTGTTAACGGCCACCTGACTAAAGCGGCCACCTGAGTTTTTCCCGAATCGACTATAAGGAAATTCCCATACACAAATACCCGTTAATTACGGCCACCTTTGTAAAACGGCCGCGGCCAAATAATCCAACTTTTACGGCCTATTTTCATAGAAATTTACCTGCCAATGTCGGCCGGACTATTTATGAAATGTATATCTTTATTGACGGAAATACCTAATACAAATTGTCAGGGTTTCCCGGGGTTTCCTATTACCTGGTAGTAATTCACCCTTTTCGATTTAAACTTTATTATTCTAAAGGAAACAATTCAGTTTAAAGTTGTCTCCGTATTCGAAAGGTTTTTAATTAAGTATGTCGCAAAAAAGAAAACGTTTATCGCTAAAAGACAAAATAAATATAATCGCGGAAAGTGAAAAGTATGCGTTAAGTTCGCGAAAGTTGGCCGAAAAATATGGGGTTGGAAAAACACAAATTAACGATATTATGGAAAATAAAGGTGAATTAAAAAAGATGGTCGAGGAAGGTGTTAACATGGAGCTAAAACGAAAATTTCCGAAGTCGGAAGGATTGGCAGTGGATCAAGTCGTCTACAATTGGTTTTGCAATGCCAGAAATAAAGCAATTCCAATATCTGGGCCGCTACTTAAACAAAAAGCACTGGAGACAGCAAGCAGTTTAAAGATGGAAAATTTCGCAGCATCTAATGGATGGTTGGAAAGTTTCTGTCGGCGACACAGTATAACTTTTAAATCAATTTGTGGTGATTCCGCAGAGGTTAATTTGGACGATATAAAAGACTGGAAAACCAAGTTACCGTTGATTTTAATAAATTATTCTCCTCGAGATGTGTTTAATGCCGACGAAACAGGTCTTTATTACCGCGCTATGCCAAATAAGACATTTGCATTAAAAAGTGAGAATTGTGCAGGGAAGAAGGCAGCAAAACAGCGTTTGACTGTTTTACTATGTGCAAATATGGAAGGTGAGAAGGAAGATCCATTAATAATTGGAAAAAGTAAAAATCCTCGCTGTTTTAAGGGTAGTCATGTGGACAAATTACCCTTAGAATGGGTTTCTAACAAAAAGGCATGGATGACAACGGAAATTATGACAAGATGGCTGCATAAATTTGACAATAAAATGAAAAAACAAAATAGAAAAGTGCTTCTTTTCTTGGATAATGCCACTTCACATTCTAAAGTTCCATTAGAAAATGTTAAACTAGTCTTCCTTCCGCCAAACACCACTTCGTATTGTCAGCCCTTGGATCAAGGAATAATTCAGAATTTCAAATTGATTTACCGAAATTTTTTGATTAAAAAGCTTCTAACGTTTATTGATAATGAATGTGATTTTGAAATTTTTGAAAAAAACATAAATTTAGCCAATGCACTTGTATGGATTACAGCTGCTTGGAAAAGGTATCTCCTGCTACAGTTAAAAAATGTTTTTCCAAGGCCGGATTCTCTGATGTTATCCAGAAGGACACAATGTTTGATGAAGAAGACGAAATACCCCTTGCCCAGCTATATCCTGCAGTTCGTAACGAATTTTTGATGGATTTAGATGAATATGCTTCTATTGATCGTCATGTGCCTACAGAGAGCCCTAACTTCAGTATTCCAGAAATTGTTGAAGATTTGTGCAATAATGATGAAGAACATAACTCTGATAATAGTGACCTGGACGAATGTGAAACTCCAAAATCTAGTTTATCTAGTATGAGTGAAGTGTGTGCAAAATTAAGAGACATACAAAATTATTTATTGTGCAATAACAATGGTGACATTTATATGGATGTTTCTAAAATTTTACTTACATGTGAAGCTGCAGTTTTTAAATCGAAGCTAAAAAATGTGAAGCAAACAAATATTGAAACATACTTTAAAAAATCCTAATAAATTGTGTTTTTCGTATGAATATATTGTAATAATATGTACATATAAATAATTTATTAGATGTCATATTATCTATAATATGTAAATACATTAAAATTTTAGTTTTTCTTACACATATTTGTATTTATATACTATTTACTTTAATTAATAAAATAAAGAAAGCAAATCCTAAAATTAATTATGTATTTTATTTGTGAGACGAAAAACCTGTCAATTACGGACACCTTTATATAACGGCCAATATATTTTGCTTTTTGGGTGGCCGTTATTGACAGGCTTTACTGTACTACCTTCTCACTTATTTTATAAGTTGGATGCTGTGCAGTACTTTCAATAAAAAAGATTAATCCATTTGTAGTAAAATTTAAATCTCTGCTTTCGACCACTTACAAAAAGTCAATTCTTTTCAATATTTTTCCATATTTAATATCATTTTACTTTTACTCTCATAATACAAAAGTTCTAGATATTCAAAATGTATTCTTAAATGAAAAAGAAAGCAGTTTCTGTAAAAATTTCTCCGTTAATCCTACTCTACTAATCTGTTCCTTATCGATGGTTGTTTCGTTACCTTCTTAAGGATGGTTTGTACACAATGTGGGTTAGTATATCACTGATTTTGGAGGGTTTAATTGAGTTATTGATGGTTATTTTCGTTATCTGCTTAAAGACAGTTTGTGCACAATGTAGGTTAGTATATCACTGGATTTTGAAGGTTATAATTGAGTTATTGTGTTTTCAATCTTAAGAAATTTTTTTTCAAGTACCTGTGTATATTTTTTGGTAGGGTAGAGCGATACTGTACGTAACAATTAAAAAAATACCATCCATATTTTGATTAGGTTAATTTTCTGAAAGAGTAGTGAAATGCCTAGAACATCCGACGAAAATCGCCGGATAATGTTTTTCATCAACAGTCTTCAATTTTTAAAATTATCAAAAGCAACCGGTTGGTGGCTAATAAAAAAATGCCTAAAAAACAAGGCTTGGAGGACGTATTGTAAAAAGGAAGTCATTGCTGCGAAGGGGGTAATAAACAAAAATGGTTGGAATATGCACGAGTTCATTCCCATTGGATATTGGAAGAGTGGCGACGCTCACTTTGGACGGAGAAGTCAAAATTTAAAATATTCGGATCCAAAAGGAAACAGTATGTTCGCAGAAGCGTATAACCCATCGTGTACACATGTCAACAATAAAACATGGAAGTGGATCTGTGCAAGTATAAGGTTAAATATATGGGTAAAATAATTGGAAAGTTAAAGTTAACCAAATATTTAGAGATTCTGCGGCAACATACTATACCACTCGAATCATACCGTTATTATCGTTATAAATTATTTAAACGAAATTGAACTGCAAGAAGTTCAAATTTAAATATTATCGAAAATATGTGGGATTATTTAGATCGTACGAAGCAGAAAAGATCGCCAAGTAATGTCAATTATCTTTTTGATATCCTTGTGAAGGAATGAAATAACATTCCACAAGAATTTCTGACAAAACTGTTCAATAGTTATACAAACTGAGTAATATCTACTAAAGGTGGTCATACTAAATATTACTATTATCATCTTCATTATTAATATTTTTCAGTTTCTTTTAGTTATTTCCTCGATAATGATGCAGAACGATTTCTATGGTGGTCACTTACTTACGCGCACTAGCATATAGTGTATGTTATTATTGACATAACGTTTACAAAGTCTGTTTAACTCTTTATATCCACGAAATATTCTTTTTTAGGTTTAGTTTGATCTTTCAAGATAATAGGAAGACTATATGAATTTAAAACTATTTAAATTTTTCTTGGTGAGAGTACGTTATTATAATTGTTGATTCTGTTAAATATGTGTAAAATAAAATATATTTTATATGTTAAAATAATCTGAAATCGAATTCAACATTTGTGTTATTATTCAATATGTACAAACATTCCGTAATTTTCTTTACATGGCCTAGAAAATTGTTTGGAAATGTAGGTTTCTAGGAAATATTCGAATGGTTGATCGATGTCTTTTACGATGAGTAGATTTTAAATTCAAACTAACATTCTAAAAATGGATTTACATCATTATTAGCATTGTTAACATGACAAAAAAATATGAACACAATTTTAATTTCCTATGAAATTGACAAAATGGTGCGATTTTCTCCTTGTTTCTTACTCTATAGATTACATAAAGAATACTAAGTACCGATGCGCCATTAAATTATTTCCGTATGCATTAAGTGGGACACCAAAATAAAATTAATGTCTGCCTTTTTAAATAAATACAGAAACGAGAATTATCATAATTCAGATTTTTTTGTTAACATTCATATTTGACAGCGTTTCGAAAAGGTGTTAAATTTACATCACTTACTGATAAACATATATATGCATGAAAGTAAAATGGAATGGTATTTCACAGGTTAGTCAAAGATGTATAATTAACACATGATTAAAGGCACTGTCATCTCACCTCAATTTACGAGGTATTATAAAATCAACGAGTTAAAATTAGAAGTGACATTAGATTATTATCAGCTGGAATTTATTGAACGATTTGACTAATGAGAAGGATTTAATAGACATGTATTTGTTTAATTAGAAGAAAGAAACAAAATTATAAAACAAGGTAAGCAGTATTTCTAAAAATTATTTGAAACTAAACTTTTTGATAAGTTTCGAATAAATAAAGATGTTGCAAAGTGTTTTGAGATTTTAGTAGAACTGATAAACGACAAAGAAAATATTTATGTTGTGTAGAAGCTATTAATTGCACACATATACTATTTGCAATGACTTCAAAATTGGAAAGTATTCATTTCATGTAATTTCAAAATTGTATACTAATTTGTATGATGCATATTTTACTCGTAAATAGTGAACTTAAAAAATATCTTCTAATATTTTTACAAAAAAAACATTTCGGATACTTGCAAATAAAAAAACAATTTAATTTATATAAAAGAACTACATATATTTTAATGTAATTTCAAATAATACAATACAATACATAATACAAGTATGTATGAATACACAAAGTAAAAAGTAATTATATTTGTATTTTTTTAAATTAAATATTTGTTAATTCTATTCATGAATTAAAACGTTTTCAAATACATTCTATTGTCAGAATTTGCTAGAAAAAAATTAATATTTACAGTTATATTTTTACTGATAGTAATACCCATACCTTTTCCAAATTTCGCTTATATAATGTACAATCACTTGCAAAAAATCCCGTACACCTAATTTTACCTATATTAAGCTGAATTTTTATAACATTTCTAATCTGACATTAGTCAGTTTAAATTAAAACGCCAAAACGATCCGAAAATAAAGTATTAATATTAGAAGGTGGATAAGTCATAGGAAATGTAGCTACAAAGTTTAATCTAATTAAATGTCGGGTTTTGAGTGTAAACAAAAGATGGAAAGAAAAAAAGGAAGCGTTGAAAGAACATGATTTGGAGCCACCGAGCATGTCAAATCAGAAACAAACAATGATGTTTTATTAAACTATTTAAAAGAAAATGCATTTAAAATCGCGATGGAAGCTGTATTTAAAACAAATTTTTAATTTGTTAATTCTATTCATGAATTAAAACGTTTTCAAATACATTCTATTGTCAGAATTTGCTAGAAAAAAATTAATATTTACAGTTATATTTTTACTGATAGTAATACCCATACCTTTTCCAAATTTCGCTTATATAATGTACAATCACTTGCAAAAAATCCCGTACACCTAATTTTACCTACATTAAGCTGAATTTTTATAACATTTCTAATCTGACATTAGTCAGTTTAAATTAAAATGCCAAAACGATCCGAAAATAAAGTATTAATATTAGAAGGTGGATAAGTCATAGGAAATGTAGCTACAAAGTTTAATCTAATTAAATGTCGGGTTTTGAGTGTAAACAAAAGATGGAAAGAAAAAAAGGAAGCGTTGAAAGAACATGATTTGGAGTCACCGAGCATGTCAAATTAGAAACAAACAATGATGTTTTATTAAACTATTTAAAAGAAAATGCATTTAAAATCGCGATGGAAGCTGTATTTCAAACAAATTTTTATAACAATATAATAATTTCCTAAATCATTATTATAACGTCCAATAATTGTAAGCTATTATAAGACCAATCTACCATAGTTAAATAATTTTAATAAAGGTAAATTAACATCCGTCAAACTAAAATATCAAATTAGTTAGGCATTAAGCTTTGTTAGCATATGCACCTTAAACATATATTAATCGGAAGCCATCATAAATTGACTTTACAAAGGAATTTAGAACATAAAAATCAGTTAAATTCGTAGGTATTACATTGTATAAATGATATTTCAACGAAACGAATCATTAACCACAAAAGCTTAATTTCATTAAAATCTACATAGAAAATACTTTGTGCTATATATGTATTTAATAGAATCCAATCTCCGGTACTATTGATGATGGCTTCACAGTGTTTCTTCACGCTAGCAACTACATTTTCTTCATACTTTACTGGCAATTTACAGTGTTTCTTCACGCTAGCAACTACATTTTCTTCATACTTTACTGGCAATTCACATCATATCGTCCTTATATGCTGAGAAAGCCTGATGTTGCAGCTATGTTGACTGCGAAGTTTCTGCTTTATGATAGCCCACACGTTTTTATAGGGTTCATATCCGTACTTTGCGACGACCATTCTATTGTATGAATATTCTTCGCATTTTTCCATTCAACACACAATCTACTGCAGTGTTTCGGGTCGTTATCTTTTTGCGAATAGCATTCTAGCGTATCACTGGCAAATCACTTTTGCTTGGAAGACAGAAGTCCCTTTTGATACAATTTTATTGTTCCACGTAAGTCCAAAGTTCCTGTATAACGATCCGTAGCCATTCATGCTGAAGCACCCCAACATGTACACCTCAATTGGATACTTTACACTGCGACCAACAATTCGGTTTGTATCACAGGACCAAGCTTTCTGTCTAGGCATCCAAATCCAAAAAAAAAGATTAATCGGAAAACAGAATATCTGACCAACCTCGCTCAATATTATGACGAGTCCAGGCAAGATACTTGTGATTTGCTGACAACAACGGTTTTATTGTCGTACTACGACATTTCAGATTATATTAGCGTAAACGATTACGTAGTCATAAAACTTACTTTTATATTCTTCTTCCTCAATTTTGTTTGTTCGCTACGCAATATTAATTCAGGCCTTTTCAAAATTTGCCTCGTTGTGGTTACTCGCAGTCCCCGTCGATCTACTGACATTGTTGTTCTATATCGATTAATCCTCAACTTTACGAATCCCGTGGACTTGCGGAAATATCTTGAAGCGGCAATGATGGACACTTTGGTAAGGTCCATCTACCTGACCATACCCCTCCATCATTTCAAAACCTTCCATCAACAAATAATTAGCAGCTTGTGTATATACAACTGTAGATAAGGTTATATTAAATTTTAAACTGACAGGGAGTATTTTATAACATTATCTTATACAGTTAGGGCAAGTAATAAAAAAGGAAGTACACATGTCTTATTATTCTGCTTCATTCAGTTCCGCAGAAAAGTAAATGTATGATTTGAACGTTCTTCCTAAACATAGAAGACTTAGTGTATTTGCATACGTATTTGTTGAATGACGCATCGATAATCTTTCGTGAAGTCTATATTAATTTTTTGACATGAACTAAGCGAGTAAAAGAAAATAGAGTACCTTACTAATTTTAAATGACCACATGTAGCAGCAGCATGGAGTGGAGTCCATTTTTCACTATCTACGGCATTAACATTAGCGCCATGTTCTAGAAGTAGCAGAAGCATAGCCTCATTATCGTCAATGCAGCATTGGTGAAGCGCTGTTAAACCGTCCTCATTACAGGAATCAGGATCTACATTGCGGTATAAGAGATTCCTCACTAAAAAAAAATATATTCATTAACGAAATTTTAAAATATATATTAGTAATACCTAAATAAAATTTAGTATGCGGCAATTAAACAAAAGTTAAATTAATTAAGCAAATAACAATATCTTGATGAATTTCCGACATATTTTCAGCTTGAAGCAAGAAGCACTTAAGTTGTAAACTAAATCTTTCAATCTGTATATCAAAGCTATCGAATGTTACCCCCGCAAAGAAAAGGACTGAAACATAATTCCACATTAAATATGCTTAGATAATACTAAAAAAAAATCATGTTTCGTTGACTAATAAATATAAAAATACTTCGAGCAACAATGCCCACTAAACGAAAGTGGTGGCTGTAACTGTTGTATAATGGTATCGAAACAATAATACATGTAAATAAATTTAGAGCGTTGCTAGTAAAGCAATATCAAATTTTATGTAATACAAATTATAAGAACAAATGTATGTATTCGTTCGTGAACCGATTACATTACTGCAATTAACCTTCATCCATGCAGTGCTACTGTAGACGTCGAAATGACATATTTCAATCAAAAAGAATAAACCACATTGTGGACTAGCATTTAAGATATCGTGTCATTCGCATATTGATTCTGTGATTGATTATTACCGATTTTGTATATTGCTAACCAACTTCCAAAAGCAACAGTTTTGTTCAGTTAGTCTTAACCAATGTAGTAGCTTTAACTTTACTGAACTTAAGACCTATATGTTTTTTGAGAATAGAACGGTTAAATTGTTACAATACTTTTTAGTTTCCGTTTTCGGTACCTGGCTATGAAATCGTGGAAATGAAACTAGAAATTCATTGGTGTTCGTGTCGTTAGATCAGACTGTTGTATTGAACTTTTTATGAATGGTAATGGAGTAGGTAAAACACCTCTGAAATAGCAGCAGTCTTCCTAGTATTCGATATCTGATATCTTCTTAAATACACAGCATTCTGACTGTCATTATCATTAATTTCCTTCATTTCCGAAGAAGGGAAAACAGGCCCTCTTTCTGCATTGGAGAATAGCGAGGTAATTTTGCAATCTATGTTCGTATATTTGCGAATAGTGACATTGAATAAATATTTATTAGATTTTTATTCGTTCTTGTCGATTAAACAAAGATGAGTCAAATCTTTAGGATATTTCGAATTCTCTAATATTAATCTTAAAACAATCTTGGGGAATATCAGCTGGTTGTATTTGTCGACCGTTCAAAATCCACTACTACATTTAAGGCTTTCTCGTTCTTCTTTTTCTTCGTTAGAAACAATTTCGCACACCTACGATCATGTTTTATAAATACTATTTCGTTATTAAATGGTAACTACATCCTGGATTGTAGTATATTAAAATACAAGTTTCATAACACTATTTTATGAAACAAGTGTTTTATACTATTGAACACATGTACACTATATTTTTTCTACGATTATAGATTTTATTAATACAATATAACGAACGTTCGGTAAATTAATTATTATAATTTATTAATTTTTTTTCAATCTGTAGGGTTGTATTGATGACGGCAAAGCGGTAAATTCTGAACCGGATCACTGCGAATTTAAAATTTAAAAATATCGTGGCAAAAAATCTAATTTTTATTATGTTGTTTGGTTAATGGGCTTAATTTTTGTTTTAAGAAGTTGTATTACATATTGATGTTGTAAAAAATTATACAATGCCTATTTCAGTTTGAATTTATGATTTTCTTGTTTATTCTATGTGCAGTTATATATGCCTTATTCTTTTATGATATACAATTAAATAGTTTTTTCGTTTATGTAAATTTTTGCATTATAAACTTTTAGAAAAGGTTTTTTTAGTTAAATAGAAAATTAAAATTTAAATATTATTAAGATTAATATAAGAAGAATAATGATTACATCAAAACTTGAAAATATGGAACACTGAAACCTAGTGATTTTCTATCAAAAAGCTTGTAGAGATCTAAGAAGATTCTGTAAATATAAAAAGTGTAAAAGTGATATATAGTAATTAATGTTAATTTTAAAACAATGATTTCCGGCAAATTTCTGAAGAAATATCGATTGAACATGTTTCAGTGTGTCAACACGACATTTTGAATAATAATAATTAATAAATTAACTAATAAGTAGTGTTGGGCACATTTGAATACATAGGTAATTATTATTAAAGTATGGATTATTATAAATACATAAAGGAAATATTGAAATATACATATATATGTACATTACCCCTCATGGAAGTTTTTCCAAAAGGAAAAATTAAGAATAAAAAAAAAATTAAATGAAATTACAAAGTAATACATATTGTTCCAAAATGTATATAAAAACATAATAGAAAAATTATAACGGGTGGGTCATTTAAAAGTTTAAATTTAAAAATGCAATAAAACAAAAACGGTTTGACATTCTGCCAAATTTATTTTTTTGTTGTGAAGTACAATTGTTCCGGTTAGAGATGGAATATTATTTCATTCACATGGCTGCCGCGGTTGGCCTCACAGTACCCCCACTCGTTCGTACCAATTTTCGAGCACCTTTTTGAGTGTATGGTTTCGTATCTCGGCAATGGCGTCACGAATGTTGACCTTCAAATGCTCAATTGTCTCTGGTTTGTCGCCATAACACTTGTCTTTAACGGCGCCCAACAGAAAATAGTCCAACGGTGTCAAATCGTAGCTTCTTAGCGGCCAATTGAAATCACCATTTCGGCTAATTAAACGGCCATCAAACGTTTGACGCAATAAATCGATTGTGGCATGAGATGTGTAGCAAGTTGCACCATCCTGTTGAAACCAAACATCGTTCACATCAATACCATGAAGAGCGGGCACAAAAAAATCGGTTATCATGGTGCGACAGGTGTCTCCACTGACCGTAATGGTTGCGCCGTCCTCATTTTCGAAGAAATATGCCTCCGCTCCACAAGCCGCACCAAACAGTCACTCGTAATGGGTGCATTGGCTTCTGTAAGACCACGTGTGGGTTTTCTGAGCCCCAAATACGGCAATTTTGCTTGTTAACGTACCCAAGATGAAAATGAGCTTCATCCGAAAAGATGATTTTTTTGGCAAAATCGACATCATCGTGCAGTTTCTCGTTGACCCATCTAGCGAAGCGAAAACGAAGCGGATGGTCATGCGGCTTCCACTCTTGAACCAATTGAACTTTGTAAGGCGTCATACCGAGATCTTTGATGCGTGAAATGTTCAATTCTTGAGAACGATGACGAGTTGATGTTGATGGATTCTCACGCACACTCTCAGCCACAGCTTCGATATTTTAGGGTGTACGCACTGTACGAGCACGCTCACGTCTCGTTGCATCAATAATGAAACCAATTTCAAGAACTTTAGCAATAAACTTGCGTATACCGGGCACTGTTGGTCCTTCTCTGCGACCAAATTTTGTACGACATTTTCGTGCAATTTCCGATCAATTGTCTTTGTTTTGGAAATAAATTTCCAATAAATCCCAACGTTGCTCAAGCGTAAATCGATTCATTTCGCTCAGTGGAGATAATATACTGAATTTGTGATAGAATAGAGTGACATAAGTATTGCCAGATTCGAAATAACCGTTAATAACTCAAAATTAATAATGAAGAAATTAATAACATTCTATTAACTATACCTGTTTTTCGCCGAAAAATCCTCCCTTTGAATTCTGTACTGCCTGAACAACACGTATCATTCTTCTAATTAGTTTTACAATTGTTTCTTTCGATATATTATTCCATTAGTTTTGGAGAATATTCCAAAACCATTGCTTCGAAGTGACTATTTTTTCTGACCCTACTATCGAGGTCGTCATAATTTGCAAAACCCTTTCAGTTTGTTTTTGTGCCAAATAATCCTTGCATATTTTAGCAGTATGTTTCGGTTAATGGTCATGCATAAATATAAAATTTTCTCCAATTAAGTGCAAACCAGATCGAATTGCAGATATTTTTCCAAGAGCACTATTCTATAAATTTTTGTCAAATTTCTAGATCCCTGGAACGATAAACAATCCAGGACTAAAATGGAATCATTGCTTTATAGTTGGTACAATATAATCGCGAGGTACTTCTACGGTTCGGGATCTTCTAACGAAAACTAAACGTCGTTGAGCGAGTAACTCAAATTTCGATTCGCCAGTCCGGAGGACATTCTTCCACTGCTATTATGCCCCGTCACTATGCTGCCATGCCCATTCCAACCTCTTATGTCGATTTCTTTGCTACAATAGTGGTTTACGCACGGCTACACGTCCGTGCATCGATCTTTTACTCTCTTGTAAGCGACGTGTTGCCGTACTTACTGAAGCTCTGGTGTTGTTTTCTTACTATTCCTTTGGTTAATTAGTTGTATTTGCCTATCAGATTTCGTGGTAATTCGACACCGACCTAGTCCTATACGGTATTCAACACCTTCTTTATCTTCATGCCAATGAATAGTATTTTTTATTGACTGTAGATTTTGAAATATTTAGTCTGTCACTAATTTACTGACTTGCATAGCCTTTCTCATGCAATACAATAATAGCACGTCGTTTTTCAACAGCAATGACTTTTCCTTACGCCATTACAACACTAGTATTAAAAGTTAAATTATTATTATTAATAAAATACAGGTTCATAATGATGAACCCAAGTTTCGTCTCCAGTAAAAATTCCACTCAATACACCATCCTTGTCTTCATTACAGAGGTCCAAAAATGCACGCGAACACTCTACGCGCTGTTGTTTTTGCGGCGGCGTGAGCATTCTCGGCACCCATCTTGCGCTGACCTTAGACATGCCGAGATGATCGTGTAGGATTTTAAAAATTGTTGTATCGGATACTCCAACCATTTCTGCGAGTTGTTTCTTCTTTAGTCGAGCATCTTCGAGTACAATTTGTTCAACTTTTTGGATAAGTGCTGGCGTGGTTACCTCAATGCTCCTGCCCGGCCTCGGGTCGTCTTCAAGGGATTCCCTTCCTTGTTTAAATAAACTATGCCACTTGTACACCATGGTTTTTCCTGGACAAGAGTCGCCGTAAACCAATGACATCTCATTCATTATGGTCGCGACTGATTTTCCTTGCCTGGTAAGGAACTTTATAACGGCACGATATTCGATTTTTTCCATATTTCACTTTTCACTCCTGATTATGTTACTTGGTTGACGATAGCTCAAAGACTAACTGTACCAGTGACGCGGTTTCAGCCCGGAAGCCCAGAAGCAGATAGTATCGACCACGTCCGCGAAAGTCAGATTAATGAAATTGAAGTTTATAATTTTGGTAACTTTAGAGTCGTCTATTTTTTAAAGTTTTGACAATTAACAAATCGATAAGACTTTTTTCTGTATAATTTCTCTTTTATTTGCTAATTTTGTTGGAATTGTTGGATTTAAATTGTTAACGAAATGTAAATGTTTTCCGATTATTTAATTTTTTTTTTTAAATTAAATGAAGATATATAAAGATATACATAATTTTAGACCAAATTTCAATCTGTGTACTTTTTAATGTATATAGCTGCTATTATTATTGATATTTTAAGTACTCCAAATAGTTTACCAGTTCATAAAATTCTCTATATTAGTTCACTTACTTCAACATTTAAAAATTTTTTAAGAACATTTCAGAAGCACAATCATGTACATGAAAGTACATTCCAATACATTGTGTCCACCTGTCCATCCTTTGAAAACAAATTTGCTCATCCTACACAAAGTCATTCATATATTTTATATACTAATAGTCACAATTGGCAGTGATTGTGAGTGAGGATGTACTTCTCTTTTCATACAATTTTTTTTCTAGAAACAACGTAGTATATTGAAATGGAATTAGTGTTTGAAAGTAACCACAGACAAACAGTCTTCAGACGCCTTTCAACTGACGGAGCAAATTATACAGTATGTTGGCCCTCAAAAAGAATTCAAGAAAATATATTTAAAAAACTTTAAAAAAATGCAGGGGACCTAGTAATTTATACAACGGGGAAGAATACAGCAGTTTTGCATTGACATATCCATCAAAGGACTTTCCTCAAACATTTACTGACGCGGAATGTCTATTTTCTCAAGAAATTCATCCATTTCATAAAAAATGTGCAGAAAAAATTAGAATTTCTTAATTGTCCTAATTATAAATGATTTTGTAAGAGAATTATTTATAGAAAGAATTATAGCAATTTATAATACATTTACGTATATTGTGAAAGGATTAATAATGTATTAAACGGAAAGAAGGAAAAGAAAAATAATTGTAGTTTTAAAAAATTTTATTAAGAGATAAATATCGTAGAAAATAAATTATATATAAATACACAGAGTTTACTTGATTATTGTATACAATGAAAGCTTTTATAAATGAATTTTTGATAGTAAATATGTTATTTATATATGTATTGATAACACAGGCCAACCATGAAAAAACTTTTTTTTGTAAATTTGGCTCCCCTTTATGTTTTTTTGAGGTGCTGAATCCGAAAATGAACTTTAAAATACCACAGGACGTAAAGTTTCCTCGCATGTATACTTTACGTTATTTATGCATTGTAAGCGTATAATAATACCTTGGTCTCTACACCTAATTAGTAGTAAATGCTCAAAGTGCACTTTTGAGTATCTGCGTGACTAATACAAAGAAAATCACGAAGGCATACACTTTCTAATCTGGGATTCATGCGTCATTCTGCTTAGTAGGATAATTTGAGATCCTTATCATTGCAATTGTCGTTCATATCATCGTGGTTTTTATTTAGTTCACATTTTCATTTAGTTGCGTTCACATCGCGTTCACTGAAATGGCAAGCCGTTATTGTGCCAACAGCCCTGACAATTTTTGTTATATTTGCAGCGAGTTTGTGATCAAGAAGCATCAAAGGAGCATAACAGATTTCGTGAAAAAGGTTTACTTTGCCTACTTTGGAGTGAAGCTTGGAGACCAGCGAGAAGCTTGGGCACCACACAAAGTATGTTACGTTTATGTAGAGGATTTACGGAAGTGGTCATGCGGGAAAAAGAAATCGTTTAGATTCGGAGTTCCCATGGTATGGAGGGAACGAACAAATCATTCCGATGACTGCTTCTTTTGCAGCATCGATGCCAGTGGCTACAATTCTAAGAATAAAAAAGTTATTTCATATTCAAATCTTCCATCAGCATTCCGTCTAATTCCTCGTGATGAGCATATTCCTGTACCAGACTCACCCGAAACATTACACGGTCTTTCCATAACTAGTAGCGAATCTGAATGCGAGGTACCTGATGCTGAGTCTAACTATGAGTTTGAGAGCGTGAAGCCTCAGTTGTTTGAACAACACGAACTAGATGTCTTAGTGAAAGATGTACGTTTAAGTAAAGAAAAAGCAGAACTTTTGGGTTCCAGGTTGCGAGAAAAGAATTTGTTGGCTCCAGGAACATCCTATCGTGGGTACCAAACAAGGGAACAAAAATTTGCTCCTTATTTTGAACAAGAAGGTAACTTAGTGTTCTGTTATAAGATACGCGGGTTAGTATAAGCATTCGAGATAGAATACAATAAACAAGATTGGAGACTATTCATTGAATCATCCAAAAGAAGCCTGAAACTAGTTCTGTTGCATAATGGCAACAGATACGCTTCATTGCCTATGGGGCATTCGGTTGTTCTCAAAGAAACTTATGAAAATCTACAGCTTGTGTTACAGAAAATTAAATACTCCGAGCATGAGTGGATGGTTTGTGGTGAGTTGAAGCTGCCTGGGATGTTACTCGGACAGCAAAGTGGATTCACAAAATTTCCTTGTTTTATGTGGGGCACGGGAACAGCACTAGACAAGAATAACATGGCCTTTAAGAGAGCAATAGAACCTGGGAGCAAGAACATTCTATGTATGAGTTTGGTGAATCTTCAAAAAGTACTGCTTCCATCACTGCACATAAAATTGGGCCTAATGTTAAAATGTGTAAAAATTGGGCCTAATTCGTTAAAGCTCTATCAAAATCAGAACTTTACTTTCAATATTTGCCCCAGAAATTTCCTGGTTTGTCAGAGGCAAAGTTAAAACAAGGCATATTTGTTGGCCCTGACATTCGAAAACTTCTGCAAGACCCTATTTTCGAAAATGCGATGAATTTAAAAGAAAGCATTTAAGCAAGTTGTTTTGAAGTTTTTACGCAATCAGAAAGACCCTAATTACGAAAATATAGTTCAAAACATGTTGAAAACATTTCGAGAACTTGGATGTAACATGAGTGTGAAGGTGCACTTTTTACACTCGCATTTAAATTTTTTTCCCGACAATCTTGCAGCTGTAAGTGAGGAACAAGGGCAGCGTTTCCACCAAGATATAAAGGAGGTGGTGAGACGGTATCAGGGTCGTTGGAATGTCAACATAATGGGAGATTACTGTGGGACCCTTCTACGAGCAACTCCAGAAGCATCATATAAAAGGAAAAGCTACACTTGAAATTTTATCGTGAAGAAGTTGAGAAAATACAAAACTTTAGATTAATAAGTAAAAAACTGTTCATATAAAAACATACACTACCATTGTAATAAAAATGTTAAATTTTTCAATTATACTCTGATAATAAATTACGTACCTTTAAAACTTAACTATATATTCTAATACTAATATACGTGGTAGAAAAAAACTGATTGAAAATTTGGATTCAACGCACCAAAATACATAAGAAACAGGTTGAATTTTGAAAAAAGTTTTTCAAAAATATTTATTAATTGGCCTGTGTTACTTAAGAAGTCTCAAAATGTTTGGTTAGCAGCAATTATTAAAAATGTAGCACATTTAATGTTTCTATAAACAATTAATGACCACTATTTTATAATAGTGATACATAAAGAATTATAGTCTTTTAAATTATATTTTATTTCTGCTAATTATGATACATAAATTTTAAACGAAAACCAATCAACTAGTAAAAGTGTATATATATATATATATACTTGTCATGCTTCTAATAACGATTTTCTGTTTAAAATATATTCTACAACTAGGATTTTACCAGATATTATTTTACTTGCTTCGCTCGCTTGATAGAATTTTTATTTTACTATATTTTACGTACAATATAGGTAATTTAAATAAATTTAACTTTCTTATTACACAGCTACTATTAGTAGATATGTCTACTTTTTATTATTCATAAATGCATATTATTATTGTTACCTAACTCAAGTGTGTCCTTGGAACTGCCATTAAATGTGTACCTGTCTACTATTACGTCTCGTTGAACCATTCCGTATTAAAGAGCTAACTAATTACAGAATGCTTTGGTAACTTCATTTTGTACTTTCATCTGCAATCCTTCAACTGAATTAATTTCTTGTTCCTAAAGTGTTTTCACCTATTCGGTACAAATGCCGTTACACAAACAAGACTAGTGTGCAGGGAGTCATGCAAGAGCCTGTTAATCAATTTCGTTAGCAAAAAAATTTATTGAAATTTGCTACGAAAAATAAGCATGCGGGTTTTAAGCAAATGTGGACAATGTTGCTTCGCCAACGGTCAGAATATATAACAGCGAAATTTTAACTAAATTTACTTGTGTTAATCATCACCAAATTAAAAGAGATAATATGTTACTGTTTATACACATTACATGTGAAATATTTTTCGCTTAAGGATATAGATTTCATGTAATAGTTACAATAGTCTTTGGGAATTGCTTCAATTATGTGACATTTAAAGTACAAAAGGTACTAGGAAAGTTTTGCAATATGACGCAACAATGAATCGTAGGAAGCTGCTTGCTGTGGCATGTTGAGACATGTTCATATGTGCATAGTAGCCGCCGTGCCATATCGATGGGCTCAGTTATTCATTAGCAGTGAGAGTGTAAAGTACTTGTGATGGCATCGTGGTCACGAAATGAGATAAGAGCAGTTTTGCGTTATAATTTCGAGCGTGGTAAACATAGACCAGTGTTTCGAAGAAATGACTCTTGCACTAGGTGATGTTTGTCCACATCGCACAACGATATTCAGGTGGCATAGAGAATTCCAAAGGGGAAATTTAACTGTGGAGGATGCTGAGAGGCCGAGAAGGCCACGAACGTCAGTTACGAAGGAAAACGTTACTACTGTGAGGAAAATGCTTGGCGAGGACAGGCGAGTGACCTACCAACAGATAGGGAGTACTTCAGGCCTAAATGCACCAGCAATTCGTTCGATTCTGCATGATCATTTGCACATGAAGAAACTTTGTTCTCTCTGGGTGCCGCATCGACTGACTGAAGAGCAGATGACACGGCGTGTGACTTGGTGCTGGAAAATGCTAAAAAAGTTTAATAAGGGACAATCTCGGTATGTGAACAACATCGTGACAGGTGGCGAGACTTGGCTGTACTATTACGATGTGCCGACCAAAGGTCAAAACAAAGTTTGGGTCTTTGGTGATGAGGACACACCCGTAGTTGTCAGAAAATCCCGATCTGTAAAGAAGAAAATGATAGCTGTAGTTTTCAAATCGAGTGGAATTGTGAAACGCGTTTTTGGACACAGTGATGAGGACCTTCTGCGGGCTTGGGACAACGAGTGTGCTTTACTCCCTAGTGAAACTTGGCACAACTGGTTTAAAGATTGGTTTCGGAGGATAGAGTGGTATATTGAGTGTAGAGGAAATTACTTTGAAAAAATTAAATAAACAACACTGTATTGCAAAACTTTCCTACTACACTTTGTACATGTGTTCTTAAGCAGCCAACAAAATAACGTTATTATTTCGGTTAACCAGTGTCCCGCATACATATTGTAACGAATCTTCTGTCAGGATAAAGCCTATTTGGAAAACGAGCGGCATAAATCCGACAGTTTTTGAGAAATTTTGTAACGCTTGTATAAGTTAATAACGCATCGATTAACTCATTGTTAAAATAAACATATGACATTTCATTTTAATGACATTTATGCCAACAATTACAATATCACACTATATAGCAATTAGAAAAGCATGGCAAAAGTCTTCCTGTGCTTCTGCTTTTACTTATATCTATTACAGTCCATTATTGAAAGAAGCACATAATTCTAAATAGCTGTTTGTTAAAAATAATTACAAATCGATTAAATTTGGGCCAACTAACCATCTGTGTTTACCTTAGTTGTAAGTCTGAGAACATATTCTGATTAGAGTACTTACGATAACTTACTTCAAAAACATCAGCTTTAATTCATATCAAGTTATATATAAATTAGTGAATAGTACAATTTTCCGCAGAAATTTATTGCTATTAACAATTATATTCTCGTAGGAACTAGTGTGATTCAACGCGTATATCAAATGTTACACGTAATGTTGAGCATATCCAGGCTGTTAACAATATGGGTATCGTGAATCTTGAATTGCGACCAAAAATGTAAAGCAATGCAAACATCAAGAGACCAATTGGAAGCTTTTAAAGGGAACCAAGCTGATTTTTTACAATTGGTAAGACCTGGCTTCACCAGAATATTTCTAAATCTAAATGGTGAATGCCATTATGGTAGCTCTCCTCAAAAGGAAATCAAAACATCTTCTGGGCTTCCAGACTGGAACCGCGTCACTGGTATAACTGCCGACGTTTCGTACCCACTCGTATGGGACATCTTCAAGGCTCAACTACTGCTACTGTCTGTTGCACTGATACTGTTTCAGTTTTCAGAAGAAGATAGTATGAACCACGACCGCGGAAGTCTAATATTTCCTTCAAAAAGTCACAACTAAAGAAGTCAAGATTCATATCTGGTCACCTTGCAGGCCATGATATTGGTCCATTTCGCTTGTTCCACCTATCTAGAAAGCGTTCGTATAACTATGCTCTTGCAATTCTTGCATTATGAGCTAGTGCACAATCGTGTATGTTGGCTCTGACATTTAATGGAACATTATTTAATACTTCCTTCAACACATTTACGTATTCATTTGAATTTAGTCTATTCGTTGGTTTTACAATTTGAAGGTTTAGGATAAACTATCCAAACATTCACAGAAAACTTTCTTTGGTGTTCCCGAATAGCTCTGATCTGGGATTTTCATTCGCCCAAAATTGGAAATTGTGACTGTTGAAGACACCATCTTTTGCGAAAATGCATTTGTCACTCCATAAAATAAGTGATAAAATGTTTGGATCTTCTTGAATTTATTTTAAAATTGTGTTGCAAAACATTATTCTTTGCAAATTGTCATTCTCATATAATGGTTGTACTTTTGTAACATGAAACGGTTTTAAAAAACTTTCAGTAAGCTCTGAAAGAACTTGCAATGTTCATTTCCTGGACTATTTGTATAGTTCTTTACGTAGGATCTTGATGAACAATATCCAAAACTGGTTCTTCAACTTGGATTATACGTCGATGTCTTGGTCTATATGTATCACATTGATTGGGAACAAATGTGCCTGTTTCATGAAGCCTCTGATCCAATCTTCGAAATGTATTAGTGGATGGGTGCTGTCGGTATGGATACTGTATTGCATATTCGTATTTTGCCAAGTGCGCATTTTCAAAGCAAAGCCCAAGTAACATATACGTATCGGCGTATTCATTGGAAGTGTACATTACAATTTTTTTGGGATATTACAAAAATTGGGTAAATAATGGAAGCAATCAACATTAAACTAACAAACGTCAAAACTTAACAAATAATTATTTTAAAATTTCAAACATTATTCTGGGCCAAGAATACCAGATTTATTTTAACGTAAAAAAACCAGTTAAAGAAGTGTTCTTAGGACAAAATATTAGCGTATTCGTATATATGTATACATATATATGTATATGTATATACATATATATATATATATATATATATATATACGGTGATCAGAAGATAAAGATAATATATGGTAGCATATTGATAACATAAGCATACAGTAGAAATACACTTGTAACTCCTTGAAAGTTATTGGTAACGCGATAGAAATAAATACTTGAAATCTATTCTTATTGTCTCATCTTAATACGCTATTTATTTTATGTAAATAGCGTACGAGCATATATATATATATATATATATATATATATATATATATGTGTGTGTGTGTGTCTATAAAATAAATATCATACAAGAATGATTTATTTTATAGACACACACGCGCACACAAATATATATATGCTCGTATGCTATTTACACAAAATAAATAGCATACGAGGATGAGACGATAAGAATAGATTTCAAGTATATATTATTTCTATCGTATTACCTATAATTGTCTGCTTGCGTTATCAAAACTGCTACCATATATTATCTTTGTCGTTACAAAAAAATAATTTCATAGAATAAATACAGTTCCATAATCCTAAAGATATTTTGATACTTCAAATACCATTTTTACCGAATTTTATTTTTCTTAGATTATCAGATTTCAATTATTTTTTTAGACGGACGAAACAATTAATACATTACAAATCAATATCAATTCAGTAATCTTTGAAAAAATACATAAATAGCTGTTACGATATTCCACGATTATGTTAATATTAGTTGTTGAAAAAAGCATAATTATCTTTATTCAATAATTTACATTTAAAATATATTATTGTAGTTTATTCTCTCAAGAAAATTATTTCAACAAAAATAGCGAAACAACTTATGTCAAAAGGAAGTTAGATTATAATCATTGCTTTGTAATGATACTAGAGTTATATACGTCAAATTACTTAGAGAATATTTATTCATTTGTACTGAGAATTTAAAGTCTCATCTAGAAATGGAAGAAAGCATTCACACCGCAACGACGAGACTAAGAAGGCCTATAAAATAAGATTTCGTCGAAGTATATATCAAACAGATGTGAATCAATCGACATGACATATTCCATCGACAAGAATATTAACTAATTATATATATATATATATATATATATATATATATATATATGTATATATTGTAATGAGAAAAATTAGTTTTTCATTACTAGTTTTATTAATTTCTTTATGAGGTCCAAGAAGCGACTAACATCTGCTGACGAGAATCAATACAGCTTGATGAGCCTTGAATAGGCGAAACGATTGCAGTAGTCATTGTTCTTGTTCAGTAGCCATTCTATTTTTATTTTATTATATTGCCAATAATATCTAATATCTAATCGTCTACATAAGAACAAGTTCCTGATATTCCTAGAAAACAGTGATCTATTGAACAATGTTTCTTTCATTTGAAAGCATACTTATATATACAAAGTAAAGCTAATTGTGTTCTGAAATTTTCATTGTCATTTAGTTCGAAAAAACTTTAAAATAGGATAGATATATATACATATAGAGAGAGAGGGGGAGGAAGATATAATGCGGATGATAATGCTCCATAGAAAGTCATAATTTGTTGCTGGGTTGAACAATTTAAACATGGCTATATGAACATCGAAGGTAAGGTGCGACCAGAACCATTAAAACTGCAACTACTCTGGAAATGATCAGTAAAGTTAATGATATTATTTTGAAAATCCGAAGAGAAGATAGTTAAGATCGTGGACTTGTCGACTAAATGGACACATCACATTTCATACATAGAATTTGGCGCTTCCAAATTGTCAGCAAAGTGGTTACCGCGAATAGTGATCGAAAACTCAAAAGAATGCGAACATCAAGGGATAATTTGCAATTGTTGATAAATGTCAAGATGACTTCTTGTAAAGATTTGTTACGCTTGAGAAAACCTGATTACACTATTATGTTCTTGAACCCAAACGATGGTACAAGACCAATATTTCTTTCGAATAGACTAGATGCAAATGAATACGTAAATGTATTGGAGGAAGTATGGGTAATGTGCCATTGAATATTAGAGTCAACATGTATTACATCATATGTGGGCAACAACCGGCCCGCTGTAAAATTTAATCCGGCCCGCGAGACACTGTCGTATTATTTTATGTCTGACATCTATCGCTAAAAATTATGAACACTACTTTAAAATGCACTACTTTTAAACGCGGCTCGCGAACGTATTTGCACATTAAAGTTTGGCCCACATGTCAAAGGTTGCCCATACCTGTATTACATGCACGATGGTGTACCAGCTCATAATGCAAGAATTCCAAGGGCATGGTTAAATGAACATTTTCCAAATAAGTGGAACGGGCGAAATGGATCAATATCATGGGCTGCAAAATCACCAGATATGAACCTCCTTGACCTCTTTGTTTAGGGTTTTTTGAAGGAAAACGTTTATACGACGAAATTGAATTCCACTGAGGTTACTGCTTTATCTTCAAATTAATAGCTACCAGTTTCAGCATTTACCTTAATTATCATTATTATTATTTTCATTAGACATAAATAAAACTCGTATTTTAACATATCATAACTACTAATTTACATAAAAGTAATGAATTTATTTTACATATACTTCAATTTACAAAAGCAAATAACATTTCTGATGATCTATTTATATTATATTTTGGTTCACAAAATGAATTAATCACTTAAGGTTGATATGAATGAAAGCTGTTTCGATTTCATTAAAAAATATATACTACTGTGAGCAAAAAGTAGTAAGACTTTGTTCATAATTTTTAAATTCTTAATTTATTCTTCCAAATCTATTTCGTCTCCCTCAAAGTAATCCCCCCCTGGCCCCAATACACTTGTGCCAACGTTTCTTCCAATTCTCGAAACAGTTGTTAAAGTCAATTTCAGGAATAGCCTTCAATGCGCGTAGCGATTCACGTTTAATGTCTTCAATTGACTCAAAACGGTTTCCCCGGAGCGGTCGTTTGAGTTTGCTGAATAGCCAGAAGTCACACGGAGCTAAATCAGGCGAATACGGTGGTTGCGGCACGATATTGGTTGAAAATTTGGCGAAAAACTCACGAAGAATTAATACAGTATGCGACGGTGCATTATCGTGGTGCAAAAACCAAGAGTTGTCGGCCCATAATTCTGACCTCTTTATACGAATAGCATTGCGCAAGCGACGCATAACACTCAAATAGTATTCTTTGTTGACAGTTTGGCCGGTCGGAAGGAATTCGGAGTGCACCACACCTCAATAATCGAAGAAAACTGTCAACATAACCTTGATTTTGGACTTGCTTTGACGTGGTTTTTTTGGGCTTCGGCTCACCTTTGATACGATATTCGGCCGATTGATCGTCTGTTTCCCTGTCATAACCGTAGATCCAAATCTCATCTCCAGTTATGATGCCTTTCATTTTGTCTTGATAGTCGGAAAGCATTGTTTCACACTATTAATCGTCGATTCGTGTTGATCATCAGTTGATGTTGATGGCCGTCCTGGACGTGGTTCGTCATCAACGCGTTCTCGACCCTCTTTAAATAATTTATACCAATCAAAAACACTTGCTCGCGACAAAAAATTATCACCGAAGGCCTTTTGCTACATTCTGAACGTTTTGGCACCAGAAATTTGATTCCGTACACAAAATTTAATGGAACTTCTTTGTTGAATAATTTCACTCATTGTAAAAATCGCCGAATGCATTTTTTGTACTTCAGAAGGACAAGCGTATACTAAACACTAATGATTATTTTGATGTGACATTTGGCACAGATGTCACTGACAGTCATGCCAACCTAGAAAAAAAATATTTCGACGAATGGGTTTTCGCGCGAAATTTAAATTAAAAAGTCTTACTATTTTTTGCCCACAGTAGTATGTGTATAAATTTAAATACGAAAAAATATAACAGCATAAGTACCTTATATTTTTGCGCCGTTTCATTTTTCTTATTTAAATTTATTGTAGATAATCTCGATTATATACGTTAGTTACATATTAAATGTCATTGGTATAGACTTAATCCTAATTTACTACATTTGCTACGTCTTTATTATTATCTTATCTCGTGTTCAAACTATTTTGTTCTTGGCAAATTTAATTAGATGAATTTTATGGTTACAATTGTGAAATAAAAATATGTGTTAGAGATAAGTTTGTTGGTATTAGAACAATTTTAGAACTTAAAAAGCCCATTGTGCAATACACTCACTCTTTCAATTGAAACTTTCACTTTACTCCATTCAATATAAATTAATACATGTATAATTTTTATTGGACGTATTACTTCTAAACAAAATTAGGTTTCTGTTATATGTTTATTGAATATTAATAAGATTGTTCTCGAGTATTTTTCGATTAAAACAAATCTAAAGTTACAAACATATTCATTAAAATATCAATAACCATTTTTTATTTTTCTGTTACATCTTTTATCTTTTAAATAGCTAGTTAATAAAGGATATTAATTTAATTTTGTTAATAAAGTATTAATTTAGAGAAATATTGACAAGTCATTCAAACCGTTTCTAAATTAACAATATTTTTCTTTTACTAACTTCATAATACACAGGACCTTATATATTCAACTAAATACGCAATATGTTTTTCTTCTGACGAACATTCGTTTTTAATTTTTTGCAATTTATCTCGTATGCTTGGAAAATATATTCTTATAATTAAAAATTAATTGTACTCGTCACTGTGCTCTCTAATGTATTAAATAAAAAAAAAATTAAAAATTATTTCAACAACAGTCAATCGATCTAGTTAGTCAAACATTGTACATATGAGTATATTAATTATAGGCTATCGTGACACTATTTACAATGTTTCATTCAAACGGTCAATATACTCAACATTTAGTATGATACACGAATGCAGAAAGCTAGACGAAATATTTCCCGACATTAATCATAACAAATAATAGCTTATGGATACAATGAACTTGTGATTATATGTTTGATTTGTTTTGATTCCATTTATAAAACTTAATAATACATTTACAAAATGCAGCTAATACATATCTTGTCTGTTTAATGTGAGGTAATTTATAAGCATAAATTCTGCGAAACAACAGCACATTTTTCGAGAGATCTAATGTTTTACTGAGCTACACCATAATATAGAAATAAGTATAATAAAAAAATGTTATACAGTTGTCTCGTTCATTCTTTCCGGAAATAGGATATCGCCAAACACCTAAAATAATATACTGCGAAAGGACTAGATGGAGCCATTTTGATACATTAAACATAGATACATTTAATATTACCGTTAATTTCTCTATGACAAATGTCAATTGTAGTTGAATGTCAATAAAGTTTAATTACGATGTTGTTTTTTCAGTTTTTATTTCGTATAATAATATTTACCTTCGCTGAAAATAATTATTGCTTATTTTTATTGTTTTGTTGGTTAGTTTTTCATGAATATTGTTCGTGTGTATGTAATCGCTGAGTGGACTGTA